>PVIU01023403.1:0-27469 GCA_004026605.1 Ondatra zibethicus
CACAAATGCTTTTGTAGTATGATTGGACTTCTCTTGGGTATATTCCCAAGAGTGGTATTGCTGGATCCTGAGGTAGGTTGATTCCCAATTTCCTGAGAAACCGCCACACTGATTTCCAAAGTGGTTGCACAAGTTTGCATTCCCACCAGCAATGGATGAGACTTCCCCTTACTCCACATCCTCTCCAGCATAGGGAATCGTTGGTGTTTTTGATTTTGGCCATTCTGACAGGTGTAAGATGGTATCTCAAAGTTGTTTTGATCTGCATTTCCCTGATTTCTAAGGAAGTTGAACATGACCTTAAGTATCTTTTGGCCATTCGAACATCCTCTGTTATTGGTTAACTTTTACATATTTTTATTAATCTATATATCACCACGAGGTCATGGCCTACTAGCAAAGTTTCAGCATGTCTATCTCTGGCAGTGGCTCCATGATGTCTCTCTGACTCCACCTTCCTTCTCCCTGCTATAGGCCAAACCAATTCATTATTCATTAACCAATAAAAGCAACACATAGACAGAAGGACCTCCCACCAAATTAAAGTAGAGAGCAACAACTGGTCAAGGTACAGGGAGTAAGACTGAGGGACGCTCAGCCCTAAAAGGGACATCTATGTCACATCCTGTCCTCCCATGCTCAGGGATCATGGTGGATGAGGGTGTGGGAAATATTGAAAGGACAAAGGCAGCTTATAACTACAAGGAAACTATTTTCCAGACACAGACCAGCAGGTGTACATACAAGCTCATGGAAGACAGCATGCACAAGACCTGCATAAGCACAAGGCAGAGCAATTCTCAGTCTGGGGGAGGGAAAGAGATCATGAAGCCCACCTCTAGATAAGGGAGCATTGGGAGTTCATAACTGCTGGGAGAGGGACAGTCAGCCTTCTTTCATGATGTGACCCTTTGTGTGTTGATCATGTGGAAGGTTCCATATCCAAGAAAATGCCATGTAACCTGAATTTCACTTATATTCTAATGCAAATATTAAAATAGGATTTTAAAAAATGGCACAATTGGGAACATTAAACTGTCTCAATATATTTTTATTAGAAAGCTATGGAATCTAAGACAGTGTGAGTGTGAGGAAGCTAATAGATATTTCTGTGATGTTTGGAACCACTCCTGAACATATGCTATATTTCAACAATGGTTTTAAGAGCATTTGACATGAGGATAAAAGTCTTTGTTATCACATGGTACTGGAATAGTTAAATGAGCTGTTTCAACATGATCCCCACCTTCTCCCTCACACCAAACAAAAACCTAGAATGATCACCTACCATTTGAAGGAAAAAACCACACATTTGTTGTATGAACAAATATTTGGACAGTGTATATAAAAAGTAATAAGCAATGAGAGCATATAACTGTCTTTATAAAAATTAAAATGATCCTTACAAAAATTTCATGAATATTAAATAAAAGTTGGGTTTCTTCCAAATAAAATATGTTATATATATTTCTTGTTCCAATGGATATAAATAACTTTTAGAAACCAATATAGAGAAAATTCAAATCAAATAATCATATAATTGAATGGACATTTCATAAGTAAAGATTAAAAGTTAACCAATATGTAAAATGCTGATGTTTTATGTTAAGACTTTGTATTAAAGCTGTGATGGGATTGTAGTGTATGATCTTGTAGTGAACAATATTTATAGGATTGGATAAACTCAATATTGGAGTATTTACAGTGAGTCTGAGCTCTCTTATTTTCCTAGCAGTACCTGAATAGTACTTTGTAAAAGTATTCACTAGGTTCTAGTTATCTAAGCCTTTAACTATACCCAGAACATGGTATGAATGAAAACCACAAGGCAAAGGGATTGTCAGTCTATTATTTGTGATATATTCAACCTGGAGTCAAAGAATGTCATTAGCAGACAAGAAGTTAAGTGTGCTATATATTATACCATACGATATAACTGAAACATCCAGAATAGACAAATTCATATAGACAGAAAGTGGCTGAGAAGTGTCCTGCAACTGAGGGGAGAGTTCATGTTTATTGGTTGCCAATGAGTCTGGTATTTACTCTCTCATTGATAAAAGCATCTTTCTTTTCTTTCTTTCTTTCTTTCTTTCTTTCTTTCTTTCTTCTTTCTTCCTTTCCTTCCTTTCCTTTTTCCTTCCTTTCTTTTTGTTTGTTTATTCTATCTATCTATCTATCTATCTATCTATCCATCTATCTAACTACTATCTATTCTTCTCTTGGTGTGGGAGGTCCTTCTGTACATGTGTTGCTTTTATTGGTTAATCATTAAGCTGCTTGGGCCTATGACAGGGCAGAATAGAGTTATGCTGGAAGAGATATAGTGAGAGAGTAGGTGAAGTCAAAGAGACACCATATATCTACCAAAGGAAACAGATGCCCAGGGAACCTTGCTAGTAAACCACAAGCCTTTGGTAAAAAAAAATAAAATAAAATAATGGAAATGGGTTAATTTAAGATATAAGAGCTAGCTAGCAATATGCTTAAGTGATTGGCCAAGCAATGTTGTTATTAATATAGTTTCTGTGTGATTATTTTGGGTCTGGGCAGCAGGGAATGAATGAGCAGCCTATGCCTGCATTCTCTTCTCTAACACATCTTGATCCCTTCCCTTTTCCTCCTCCTTGTTCCCACCTCCTCTCTTTACCAGTTGCACTTCGCCATTTCCCTTCAGAAAAGAGTAGGCCTCCCAGGGATATGAGTCAATCATGGCATAACAAAATACAATAAGAAAAAGCACAAATCCTCACCTCAGGGCTTTTCAAGGAAATCCAGTAGAATGAAGAGGGTCCAAAGAGTGACAACAGGTTTTAATTAGATAGTAACAGATAGTAATTTAAAATTTAAAAATGATGAGTTTCCAGTCCTGAATAGGATGTCTCCATCAAATCCCTTCTCTCAGGGCTCACCTGATGAAGAGGATGCAGAAAGAGTGTAAGAACCATAGGGGTTGGCAGACACCAGGGAAACAAGGAGATCTAAACACATATGAACTCATAGAGGCTGTGGCAGCATGCACAAGCCTGCATGGGTCTGAATCCAATGCGGAAGCACTGAGAGGGAAAGTGGACACAAGTTTCCATCCATAATCCAGAAGCTTTGTCCAATTGGTAACCACTTACAAAGGAAATATTAGTTTTCTCCAGCAGAGTCTCACTAGGCATATAAACCATTCTTTTTAAATGAATTAATTAAAGAAAAAAACTTATCTTTTCTCATTTTACTTTTCAGTCACAGTTCTTACTCCCTCCCCTCCTTTTGCTCCTTCAACCTTACCCCCACCCTATCCTATGCACTCCTTAGAGAGGGTAAAACTTCCCCCAGGGAGTCATCAAAGTCTAGCACATTGCTTTGAGGCTGGACCAAGGTCTTTCCCACTTTATCTAGGCTGAGCAAGGTATCCATCCAAAGGGAATGGGTTCCAAAAAGCCACTACAATCAGTAGGGATAAATCCTGGTCTCACTACCAGTGACCCCATGGTCTACCCCAGCCATACAATTGTCACCCACATTCAGAATGACTAGTTTGGTCCTATGCTGGTTCCCTCGCTGTCAGGATGGAGTTGGTGGGCTCACATTTGCTCAGGGAAGCTGTTTTGGTGGGTATCTCAATCATGGTCTTGACCTCTTTGCTCATATTCTCATACCTCTCATATTTGACTGGACTTTGGGAGCTCAGCTCAGTGCTTCACTGTGGATCTCTGCCTGTGTTTCCATCAGTTGCTGCATGAAAGTTCTATGGTGACATTTAAGATAGTCATCAATCTGACTACAATGCAAGGCCAGCTTGGGCACCCTCTCCACTATTGCTTAGGGTCTTAGCTGGGGCCAACCTTGTGGATTCCTGGGAATTTCTCCAGTGCCAGGTTTCTTGCTATCCCACAATGGCTCCTTCAATCAAGATAACTCTTTCCTTGCTCTCCTCCTCTCTCTTTCCCCTATCTCAACCATCCTATTCCTTCATGTTTGCCTTTGCCTTCTCTTTCTTCACTCATCTGCCTCTTCTGTCCTCCCCTCTCCCCACCCCACCTCATACTTCCAATTTTCTCAGGAGATATTTGTCTATTTCCCTTTCCCATGGGGATCTCTATATGCTTCTCTTAGGATTCTCCTTGTTACTTAGCTTCCCTGAGATTGTGAACTGTAGGCTCATTTTCCTTTGTTTTTACAGCTAGTATCTACTTATGAGTGAGTACATACCATGCTCATCTTTCTGGGTCTGTGTTATCTCACCCAGGATGTTTTTTCTAGTAACATCCATTGACATGCAAATTTCAAGATATCTTTTTTTTTTGTACTCATTGTGTAGATGTACCACATCTTTGTACTATTCTTTAGTTGAGGGTCATCTAGGTTGTTTCCGGGTTCTGGCTATTACAAGTAATGATGCTATGAACATAGTTGAACAAATGTCCTTGTAGTATGATTGAGTATTCTTTAGGTATATGCTCAAGAGTGGTATTGCTGAATCTTGAGGTACGTTGATTTCCAATTTTCTAGGAAACCACCATACTGATTTCCAAAGTGGTTGTACAGGTTTATATTCCCACCGGAAATGAGGGAGTGTTCACCTTATTCCATATACGTTCTTTATGTATTTTGAGATCAGCCTTCTGTCAGATGTGGGACTAGCAAAAATATTTCCCCATTCCGTAGGCTGCTTTTTATCTTATTGACTGTGTCCTTTGCTTTACAGAAGCTTCTCATTTTCAGTAGGTCCCATTTATTTAATCTTTCTCTCAGGGTCTGTGCTACTGGTGTTATGTATAGGAAGTGGTCTCCTGTAAACCCATGAATTGAAAACTACTTCCTACTTTCTCTTCTATCAGGTTAGTGTGGTTGGATTTATATTGAGGTCTTTAATCCATTTGGACTTGAGTTTTGTGCATGGAGATAGATATGGATCTATTTGCATTCTTCTACATGCTGATATTCAGTTATGTCAGCACCATTTGTTGAAAATGCTTTATTTTTCCCATTGTATAATTTTGGCTTCTTTGTCAAAAATCAGGTATTCATGGATGTGTAGATTAATATCCGGGTCTTCAATTCAATTCCATTGGTCAACCTGCCTGTTTTTATACCAATACCAAGCTGTTTTCATTACTGTAGCTCTGTAATAGAGCTTGATATCAGGAATGGTGATGCCTCTGAAAGTTGCTTTATTGTGCAGTATTGTTTTGGCATTCTTGGGTATTATTGTTTTTCTATATGAAGTTGAGTATTGTTCTTTTGAGGTTGTAAAGAATGTGTGGGGATTTTGATGGTGATTGGGTTGAATCTGTAGATTTTTTGTAGAATTGCCATTTTTATTATGTTGATCCTACTTACCCAAGACCATGGGAGATATTTCCATTTTCTTATATCTTCTTCAATTTCTTTCTTCAAAGACTTAAAATCTTTGTTGAACAGGTCTTTCATTTCTTTGGTTGGTGTTATCCCAAGGTATTTTATGTTATTTGTGACCATTGTGATGGTGATGTTTCTCTGATTTCCTTCTCAGCTTCATTATCATTTGTATATAGGAAGGCTACTACTTTTTTATTTTGAGTTGATCTTGTATCCTGCCACATTACTGAAGGTATCTATCAGTTATGGGAGTTTCCTGGTAGAGTTTTTGGGGTCACTATGTATGCTATCATATCATCTGCAAATAGTACAAGATTGACTTCTTCCTTTCCAATTTTTATATTCTTGATCTCTTTTTATGGTCTTATTGCTCTAGCTATAACTTCAAAAACTATGTTGAATAGATATGGAGAGAGTGAACAGCCTTGTCTTGTTCCTGATTTTAATGGAATCACTTTTGGTTTCTCTCCATTTATTTTGATGTCAGCTTTTGGCTTGCTGTATATTGCATTTATTTTGCTTAGATACATTCCTTGCATCCCTGATCTTTCCAAGACCTTTATCTTAAAGGTGTGTTGAATTTTGTTGAATGCCTCTTCAGCATTTAATGAGATGATCATATTTTTTTCTTTCAGTTTATTTATTTAGTGAATTACATTGATAGATTTTCATATGTTGGACCATCCCTGCATCTCTTATATGAAGCCGACTTGATCATGGTAGATGATTTTTTTTATGTGTTCTTGGATTTGGTTTTTCAGTATTTTATTGAGTATTTCTGCATCAATGTTCATGAGGGAAATTGGTCTGCAATTCACTTTCTTAGTTGAGTCTTTGTGTAGTTTTGGTATTAGGGTATCTATAGCCTCATAAAAAGAGTTTGGCAATGTTCCTTCTGGTTCTATTAAGTGGAACAATTTGAGGAGTATAGGTATTAGCTCTTCTTTGAAATCTTGGTATATTCTGCACTGAAAACATCTGGCCCTGTGCTTATTTTGATTCAGTGGCTTTTGAGAACAGCTTCTATTTTCTTACAGGTTGTAGGTTTATTTAAATTGTTCACCTGGTCTTAATTTAATTTTGGTTTGTGGTACTATCCAGAAAAATGTCCATTTGTTTTACATTTTCCAATTTTGTGGCGTATAGGTTTTTGTAGTATGACATAATGATTCTCTGGATGTACTCAGTGTCTGTTGTTATGACCCCCTTTACATTTCTGCTTTTGTTAATTTGCATGTTCTCTCTCTGCCTTTTAATTAGTTTGTATAAATGTTTGTCTATCTTGTTGATTTCCTCAAAGAACCAGCTCTTTGTTTCAATGATTCTTTTTTTGTTTTTGTTTTTCTATTTTATTGATTTCAGCCCTCAATTTGATTATTTCCTGTTGTCTACTCCTGAGTGAGTCTGCTTCTTTTTCAGGTGTGCTGTTAAGTCACTAGTGTGAGATTTCTCCAGTTTCTAATATAGGCACTTAGACCGTTTTTAAGGGCAGGCCCTATGCCCAGCAGTAGAGGAACAACACAAAAGGAACCAAAAGGCACTTTTGGAGGTTCTTTGTTTCATGATGTGTTCTCAGTGCTTTTAAACACACAAACATACACACAAAAATGCACATCTTAAGGCATGGTTTCCAGTTTTGTGTTTTTATGGGATTTTGTGTGTGAACATAAGTGTCTCTGTATCTATATGTGCTTCCTGTGCTTTTGAGTCTTTTTCTTCCTTTTGCTTGTTTTGATTTGTCTTAGCATAGATTTTTTGTTTTTGTTTTCTTTTATTGTATTGTTATTTTTAGATTATTGTTTGTTTTCTAATGAGAGAGAGAGAGAGAGAGAGGGAACATGAATGTGGATTTAGATTTGGATGTGAGGGGAGGTGTGGAGGATCTAGGCAGAGTTGAGGGAGAGGAAATTGTAATCAGAATACATGTATGATAAAAACATCTTTTTTGAGCAAAAAGCAAAAGAGAGTTTCACAGAATATGAACTTAATAAATCCACCAAGTAACAACATTATAAAATGTATTATTTCTCAGCAATTAGAGAGTGAGCTTCTGTCTTTACTCACCATGAATTGTATTTCTTAGCAATGTTATGCTTATAGAGGAGCCTAGAAAAACACATATTCTTTTATCCAATTTTTATTAACTCAGGTGGAGACAAAGCCTTGGGACAATGGAAGAAGCCCTGAGTGACAGGATCATCAGAAGATGATGAGTTATTGTAAAAGTGGCAGAGGAGAAACAGTCTTTCAGTGGATCTGAGGACAGGTGCTGCCTTTTCATTGGTAAGTGGCTTTGTGCATGTATGGAGCTATCTCTGAGGCAAAGAATGCAGATTATTGTGCATTCTGTATTTATTGTGTGACATCTCTAATGAAAGATACATTTTGTTGTGAAAATTTATAGGGAATTATATGAAGGAGGTCATTTTTGTAAATGTTCTGCAGGTAAGAGGAAGATGCTTGTCTCACCTTATTGGCATTTCTGCCCTTGTCAACAATGGTTTAACCACACACACAAATACCATATACCAGGCTGACCTTGCTACAACCTATGACATCATGACAGAGAAGAAGCTCTACGACAGCAGCTTGAACAGCCCCAGGTGACATCATTTGCATCAGCAGCTTATTATATTCTTTCTGCAATTATTTGTAACATTTCCCAAAGAGAAAAATTTACATTTGAGGACTGAATATAGAATAAACCATGCTTTGAACATTATATTTGAAAAGTTTTCTTCAAAGTACAATTGGATGAAAGGCATGAAAATATGACTCTGCAGTATCACATTAAAAATATATGTAGTAATCAGTGATGGGAGGAATTTTTCAAAAGTAATTCAAATGCTAATGCCTATGTTAAAATCTTTCAACTGGGAAATGTGGGGACATGTTTGTGTTGATTGTTCTGCCAGATTCCAATTTCTCTCGGCCGAGAAAATCCTTTTATGAATTAATAAAACCTTTCCATTCTGAAAATAGTGGGGTATACAGCATAATGGCTGGAATGTGTTGCCAGGACTTTGTAATTTAGACAGTGTACTGTGGCTAGAGCAATAGTGCAGTGCACTGAACTTTAATGCCAAATGTCAGCTTCCTGCTGATTGCAACTCCAGAAAGACCCACAACAGTTTACTGTTAGAACAAGTGTCATTTATATCCCTCTCTGCTGACTAAAATTTGTCAAACACTTCTCATCTTCCAAACATGATAAAATGTTTTACATAAATGTCTTGTAAAATCCTAGTTCCATGATCAACCTTAGAAAACAGCAGTAGGGAGGTGAAGCATTTAGAAAGAAAAGCTGTGTAACCATTATGTTCTTATATTGGTTCTAAGCCTTTTAAAAAATTGTTTTGCTTCTCTTGGAAAACATTACAGTGTAAGTCATTATTTTTCATGTTTACCCATGAGTAGTGGATACATTTCAATTTACACTGATGAGTCGTGCACAAATAAAGATTGATACTGAAGTCAAACTTTGTACAGTAAATTCTTCTCATGACACAGTCTAGGAAATAGCCCCTTTGAAGTTCTCAGTGGAATCCATGAATCACCAGAAGGGTTAATCTGACTGGTGGATGACTAGATTGTCTCCAGGGAAGGAAAACTTAACCACTGGGTCTTACTTTGTAAAACATGGAAACTGTGTGTGTGTGGTGTGTGTGTGTGTGTGTGTGTGTGTGTGTGTGTGTGTGTGTGTGTGTGTGTGTATACACATAGACTCTGCCCATGAACTATCCTGTGACTTCTAGGAGGAAAACAGCGAGTTTTATATTAAGAGGTTGTGTGACATTTCCACCTCCTCCAGGTCTGTATCAGTCATCCAAGTTCCCAGGTCGTAGTTCTTTTCCAACAAATACAGTTCGTGGAGCAACACTTGGAACTGTGGAATGGTGTGAGCACACTAGACTTTCAAGTCAGTGAGTGACACTTTACCAGAAGAGCTTTTAACTGACTTTCAGATTTTGCACAACTTTCTTTGTAATCCACGTGTAAAAGAAGACATCACTCAGAGTCCTAGCAAGAACCTCAATCTCAGATCAAGGATTATCTGTTATTTTCTTGTAATTTACATCTCATTAGTACTTCAGCAAAGGGATATCAGAAACTCATGACTGTATTCGAGAAATGAACATCATGTGATTGCTAACTTTTAGTTTGTTATTGAGGAACAATTTTAAAGCGAATTTATTGTGAAATTCAATTCCAAATAGTACTTAAGTCTGAAAAGAACTTCTTGTGATTGAGAGATTTCATAACATTCAATCAATTAATAGTGTGCCCTCAGTACTAGCTTGAAAAATGTTCTAGGCACACAAAGTGACATAGACAGGGCTATTGACCAAAACTGGATCTAGATGAAGTATTTGTAATTCATTGTTTTTTAACAAATTAACCTCAAACTTATTTTATTCAAAAACATTATATTACCTAGTTTTAGTGAGTCAAGAATTTAGTTGTTTTGCTAGTAGATCTAGCTTGTCTTATCTTTGAGATGTATTGAACCTACTAGCCAAGACTGCTCTGATCATAAGGGTGCCAGAACTGGTACTTCCATTTCGAGGGCGATTCTACTACCTGATTTGGCAGTTTTTCTGGCTTTGATGAGAGGCCATTTGCTTAGCACATGAAAGCCCCTGATTGCCTAGTTAAATGTCATTACTGCTTGGCAGTTGACTTCTTCCAAAGTGTATGATCCTTTTCCAATTTTGTTCTTGATGAAAAAAAAAACCAAAAAACAAGCAAATAAACATACTAGTATTATGTTGCTGCTCATAGGTGTTGAAAGGTTAAAAGAATGAACACAGCCTTCCACAAAGAGGCATGAAGTTGCGAAGCTAAAGATGTGAGGTAAAAATGTCACAGCCAGGTCTCACTGTAATAGTAGTACTATAAAGTCTGATCTTTAACCACTACTGGCTTGGGAAACATCTAGAGACAATCAAGAATAAGTCTATGAAGGAAAAAGGAAAGAGTGTCAAATATTGTTAGTAGTAAGAGTAAAGACAGAAAAAGAGGAAGAGAAGAAGAAATAAACAGGAACAAGAAAAAACTTCCAAACTGTCATTGGAATTGAAGTTCTAAAACTTCAGGAGGCACCTAAAGATGCATAAAGGTATGACAGGCAAAGCTGCTGATAATTAGAAAATATATTTTGTCCAGGTGAAACTATATTTTTACAGTAGTCTAACAGCAAATTAATATATATTTAGACAAATAAGAAAATTCAACCCACAGTCTATTTTGGTTCCAGTCTGAATTTAAATTTATGTTATAATATGTCTTTTTTATTCAGTCACAAAATAAAGAGAAAAATTCAATAAAAATTCAGCATAAGTTTACTTTTGCATAATAGATAATTTTATATTTACATTTCAATAGCAAGATGGTTAAGACTAGGTACTTTATACTAGAGAGGTTTGCTTAGCACATGCTTTTGGCAGCAAGAGTCCAATCCTGTGTCATACTCAGATGAGAATCTTCTTGTCTGTGACAACGTAGTGGATCAGAAAGGGAAACAGCCATATCCAGAATGGGTCAAGCATTTGGAATGGCTTTGCCTCAGAGCAAGCCACCTTCTCAAAAGCCAACTCTCCCTAAGATTAGCATGAGTACTTCGCACTAGGATGACCACCTCAGAAGATTCCCATTGTCTCAGCACTGCTGCACTTAAGACCCAGTTCCCAGCACAGAGATATCTGGGGGGCCAATTCTACCTGAGTCACAGCAAGCATCATCTGTGGTAATTTCTTTCTGTTCACAGACAAAGTGAAAATACTGAACCAATTGATAATATGCAAGCAATCACTAACATAAGAAAATGCACTGTGTAATGAGTCCATGATCTAGCTGACAATCTCCTTTCTATTAAATAACACATAACCAACCCCTCAAGGCGAGGCACTCTGACAAGACTCTTTGTAGGGAGAGTAGGGATCAAACAATTGCTGGAACAAATTGTTCCTTAAATTTCTTGCTTATGATTGTGCCTAATGCATTTTGTTTTTGTCATCTTTTTATAGTTCCTCAAGAAAATCATTAAAAGGCGATATTGGAGCTCTTATTAAGGTTGCAATAATAATTTTGAATATTTATATAATTTTTATCTACTCTTAAAATATAGTCCAAGAAATGTTTTTTTATCACATTTTCTTCTTTAGAGTACTTCTAAACATTATAGCTCTCTTGGGAAGGGTTCACTTGCTTTCCTATATAAGATGATGAATTCTGCATGATTGGTTTTCATGGTGGTTCTAATTGGATAGCCTTCAGGATCAGCAACCCTAATTCACATTAAAAGATTCAGTCACATATTTTTCAGAAGTTACAAAATTTATGTGACATAGTTCTATCTTTGGATCAAAGCAGCTGGCTCAGTGTGTATCTACTTTACTGCTGAGAACAGCATGAGTTTTCTGAAATTAGAAACATGGCATGTTAAAGTTTTTTGAGTGTATGGACACCTATTATTATCTGTCTACCATCTATCTATCTATCTGTCTGTCTGTCTGTCTATCTATCTGTCGATCATCTTTCTATCTATTATGAATCTATGATTATATAAAATCTATCCAACATTTGTTTCTATATCTATCATCTGTGAGATTTTCTCTTCTTTACCTGTCATTAATTTGTGAATGATCTGTCACCAATAAACCTTTAATCTCCATATACCATTTCTCTATTAACCAATCTGGAATAAATCTGCATGTATATCTGCTTATCTATCTTTGTATCATGTATGTTTCATCTACATAAGAATATTCATAATCACATAAAATACATCAGTTTCAATAAGTGAATGTTGGGAGACAATAATGGCAGACAGAAGAGGGAGAATATTAAGGGACTAGGCAGACATGAACTAGTATTCCCATGCCATGAGACTTAGGACTTTTGAAATATACTTTATTCTTATTTTCACATATGCTAGTCATTTTTCTCAAAAGTTGTGATCAATACAGCAATACGAAAAAGAGTACAAAGAGTCATTGAAATTATGTAGAGTAAAAGTGTGCATTGAAATTTTAGCAAAGCTTATCCTGTAAAGTGATTCTGAAGCACTGTTAGCAATATATGTTGCAAATACCAGGAATGCAGTGCATACTTCTTATTTGGTGAATGTTCACACCTTCTTAAATTTCAAAAAAAATAGCTGAAATTGATGAAAAGATGATACAAAGTACCCAGTATTTAATGTGATTTCTCTTGTTAGCTGGCTTTTAAATGTTCATTGAGAAATACTTAAAATGCTTCAGACAAAAGAGTAAGGAAAATTATAGTCTTGTAAACAATCAATAGGGAAAGGAAGAAGGAATTGAAGACTCCTACATAAAGACATTGCTTTAAAAGTCACTCAGAACTTCAAAATGCTTTTTTTTTTATTGTCATACTTAAAGTCAGCTTCATGACATTAACAAGAAAATATTTAAAGGATTTCTTCACATTCAATATCACTGATAGATATACTGGTATTCAAATACATGCTCACATCAAGCATTGATATTTTAAACACTAACTTCAGATGTATATTTAATGGAATAACTGATTTTAATTTTCCATTAGGAAGTTCATGTCAATGAAGATCAATAACAGTTTTCCAGTAGACAGATGTCCCTTCCTCTTTGGCATCTACTTGACATATTTTTCAAATATTGTTAAAACATTTTAAGTTGATTACATGTTTTCAATTTTTTTTCAATACCCCAAACTCTTGAGTTTATTTTCATAGTCCTTGTATCTTTTGTATATAGGCCAATGGAGTATAAAGTCAAATGTCTTGAATAATCAAAACTATGTCTCCTAAATTTTCCGTTTTATGATCTTAAACAGCTGCAATGCCTGTCAGCCCTCTAGATTAAACCTTGCACATATTGCAACTATTTATTAGAGAATAAATGCCTAAGGCAACTTTCGCTTCTAAATCAGTTCAATTAGCAATTGTGAACCATCGTTTCTTAGTGTAAATTCATTCAAAGGGGAAAAATGGCTAACCTTTATTTTAGAAGTAAAAGTTTATTTGGTTAAATTGGAATGAGTAAAGAAGTTTTGAATTGTTTATTATTATTACCATGATTGTTTTTTTCTGTCTTTAGTTACACAAGCATCAGTCCCTAGCATATACAAAGAAGCTGGGCATATTAGCACACTTCTTGAATCCTAGTACTTGTAGAGGTAGAGATAGATGGATCCCTAGAGCTTCCAGGGCAGCTGGTCTAACTGAACCTACACACCCAGAATCCCAGTGAGTAACCCTTTCTCCAACATGTAAGGTGGAGGATAATTGAGAAACCTTCTGACTAGACCTCCTACTTCCATGTGAAACATTCCCATATATGTGCATATGTATGTGAACACACACAGAGATAGATAGATACATACATACATACATAGATACATAGATAGTTAGGTACGAGAGATAATAAAATGTTGAAAATATCTCAAAGGGTTTTCCTGATGTATATATTTTTAAAAGTTGATCATAAAACAAGGAAAACCAAACTTCCTCACTGTTGGCTAGCTCTCTGAGTACTTGATTGTATTATGCAAGCTACTGGTGGAAAAAAATCATGTATAGTTTTATCAGCTGTGAACCTGTGACCTGTAATTATGACCAGTGTAGCAAGATATGCCCATGGTGAAAAAGTAACATAGATATTATAGGCGTAACCAATGCTTTCTTATTGGTTTTAAAGTCCTTCCCACAAGAGAAAAAACATACTGGGTATTGTTAATATAGGCAAGAACTTCTGCTTGGAGAGGTTGCAGGGTGAATCTACTACTATTAGTGTATTAAATAGCAATATAAGCAAACTGTCCTCTAAATTCATATCTTTCTTCCTATAGATTAGTTCAAGCTTCATTTGATATCAAAGAAGTTACTTTAGCAATAGAGATTGCTAACATAGAAATCATATCCAATCAAAGTTTAGAGAATGAATCAGTAAGATGTTCAGCCTCAAATGAAAAGTCTCTATCAGACTCTTCCCAAAGCTTAGAAACCACTGAAGAAGATGAGCAAAAGATTGCAAGAGCAAGACAGTTGCTTTCATGGACTCATAGCATGTGTGTCATATTGGTGTCCTCTACAAGATCTATCCAGGACCAAGCCATTCAATAGTCTAGTGTAGATAAGAAGAGGAATCACAAAGTCCTGCCCCTAAATGAGAAAGAGGGAAGTTCAGTCTCTGTAAGGGTATAGCTCTTGACTGGTCAACCAGTCTACAGTGGACAGCTACACACCCATGTGTATGTGGGTAGCACGAATTAGCTTTGATTTGTTATAAATAATTGAAATGAGGTGGACAGAAAGTTGAGAAGGGAGATGGGAGGAGTGAGGGTGAAGAGGATGGGAAGACCATTATCAAGATACATTGCCTGGAGTTTTTGAAGAATTAAAGTATTAAAAATTTGTTAAATACTAATATGTTTCAGAAATGTTGAGTTTTGTTTCTTTCAAGTGAATATGTAAATAAAAAGATATTAAAAGCATTTTCTGAACTTAAATTAATAAAATAATTCATCAATATTTTCTTGATTTAGAGGCTCTTAAATATCATAATTTTGCTCTGAAGACAGAGGATACATCTTGATGTCTGGTCTTCATAATGAGTTGGGAATATATTGAGGACCATGAGAAAAAATGTTCAGTAATTCTACTAGGTACTTTAAATGTGTTTTATGCTTGCAAGAAAGAAAAATTCATTATAAAATGTCAGAAGTGTTGCTGTTGGAAAACTCTGCAGTTATCTGTAGTTTGATAAAAAATGTCCGGGCCAGAGAGAAGTCTCAGTGGTTAAGAGGGCTTGCTGCTCTTTCAGAGGACCCCAGAATTCATGAGGAAGATAACTGCTGCCTGGAACTCCAGCTCTAGAATATCTGGCATCTTCTCCTGGCTTCCAAAGCACACCAGAAGCATATGTACAGAAATATAAACATTCATATAAAAATAAATTAAATAAAAATATATCTCTTAGAGGATATTATTTTGACACCACTACAGAAAGAAAAGCACATTTATTTTTATGTTTTTAGTAGGATTTTTTCTCAATAAAATCATTCATTATCTCTTCATTGAGTCCAATTACATGTATTTTCAGTAGGTACCTTATAGTTTATGATAATGTTATGTCATTTTGAATTTATTTTAACAATTATGACACTTTGTCATATATATGACATACATATGCTTTTATATGCGAGTACAGTTTAATTATACCTGTTCTATTGATAACCCATTGACCTTTCTTTAAGCATGCCAAGATTCTAAATTTTATTATTTTTATTAAGTTAGTGTCTGTAAAGCTTTTCATTTAATTCATCATGCTACCTATAAGTAAATTTCATTTTAATTTTAATAAATTTTCTCTATTTCTGATGTTTAAAACATGTTTCCTAATTATACTGATAATAGATGCCTTGAAGAAGTTTAAATATATTTTTAGGACTGATATATTTTCTCTATTCATAATCTGAAATTTTTTTATATTTCATTAGGAAGCTGACTGTGAGTTTTTGTTTTGTAGTTACAGAATATTGACTTGAGAAGGCCAACCTAATTAACTAATTCTTTTCTTTTAATAGGTTTTCAATTCTACAAAGCAATCTATATTTCCCCTATAAAATGCAATTGAAAATAACAAATGTACAGAAATATTTTAATTACTATAGCAAAATCAATATTAAGAATTAATAGACAGTGTCTTGTAATTAATGTAAAAAATAATGAATGCAATGGATGTAAAACAATAATCCATACTGGGGATTTATGAAATTTAATATTTATTGTATCTAGACACATATCGTTTATATACTGTATTTCCATGGGTACACATTTTCACTGAGGGGAGGCATCTACTCTACTACTTACAAATATGTTTGTACGGGCACAAGACATAAAAGTTTTTGTATTTTTGAGGCAGGGTCTAACTACATAATTTCCTCTGGCTTTAAACTCATGACGGTCTTTCCACCACAGCCCCTCAAATGCTGGGACTGTATGTGAATATGATCAAAATAAACCTATGAAATTCTCAAGGTGCGCGCGCACACACACACACACACAGACAGAGAGAGAGAGACAGAGAGAGAGAGAGAGAGAGAGAGAGAGAGAGAGAGAGAGAGAGAGAGAAGTAGTGAGAGAATTCAAACAGAGGGTCAATAGTTTGCACATCTAAAGCAGTCCCTGTCAAGTCATTGTCCTACCCACTATTGATTTGACATTGTTTGTGCTTTGGTCTCATTTGCTAAGGTGACCTAAGGACTTGTTAGAGCAGTTGCAAATTCCCATTCTGGCTAAATATTTTCCTTCTCCAAACATGGGATTTCTGAGGATATTCCCAAATTTCCAATTCACTGGAGTTCATTGTTTCAAGAGTCTTAGAATGAGAGACACAAATATCTCTTCAGATTGTCTTCATTTCATGTCTAACACAATCTCAGAGAGGAAAAATAAACAAAACCAAAACACTACATGTTCTTTACATGCAGACTCTAGACAGAGAGAGACAGACAGATAGGCAGATAGACAGACAGACCAGACAGACAGACACACACATACATACAGCTGGGTCCAATGTAGTATATGAAAAAGAGAATAAGAAAGACTAAATATTATGGGATGAGGAAGGACTTAAGACAGACAATGAAAACAAGTTTGAAAGACTATATAAAGCTAATTGCTTATGTAGTTGTAAGTCTCTTGAATTTTTCATTTTGGGTAAAAGATAAATGCATAAAATATATTCAACAGTGAAAGTGGAAAAGCCAATGTGAAACTCCATAGCTTTAATTATGAATGGCTTCTTGAACTGTATAGAATTTTATTCACTTGTATAGTTTTAGAATAATATATATTATAGAATAATATATGTATAATATATATATTTGAAATAAATAAAAATAGTTTTAAAAAGACAGCTTATGCTGGAGAGAATGCAGGCTAATGGGAACATTCCTCCATTGCTGATGAGAGTGCAAACTTGTACAGCTGCTCTGTAAATAAGTATGGCAATTTCTCAGAAAATTAGGAAACAACCTACATTAAGACCCAACAATACCACTTTTGGGTATATACCCAAGGAATGCTCAATCATACCACAGTGACATGTGCTCAACTATGTTCATAGTAGCATTATTCATAATAGCCAGAATATACAAACAACATAGATGACCCTCAACTGAAGAATGGATAAAGAAAATGAGGTACACTTATACAATGGAGTACTATGCAGCAGTAAAAAATAATGACATCTTAAAATTTGATAGAAATGATGGATCTAGATAAAACATGTTGAGTGAGGTAACCCACACCTAGAAAGAGAAATACAGTATGCATTCACTCAAAAATGGCTTTTAGACATACAGCAAAGAAAAACTAGCCTATAGTTCACAAACCCAGAGAACCTAGACAACAAAGAGAACCCTAAGAGACATACATGGGTCTACATAAGAAGGAGAAAAAGACAAAATCTCTTGAATAAATTTGGAGCAAGGGGTCTGTAGGAGAGGGTATAAGGGAAGTGGGGAGGGAAGGAGGGGTGGAGAGAAAATGTATAATGCAATAAAAGCAATAAAAAAGGAAAAAATATTATTTTCAGATTCATTACAATTAAATATTCTTTTTAACACCTGTCTTAGGGTACCTATTGCTGTGCAGTGACACTTTGGCTATGGAAACTCCAGTAAAGGAAAACATTTATTTGAAGTGTGGTTCTGTCCCTTGTCATCATGGCAGAAAGCATGGTGGCACACAGGCAGACATGGAGCTAGAGAAGAAGCTGAAAGTCCTACATATTTTAGGCAACAGGAAGTGGAGTATCTTATTCCCTTCTCCTTATCCACCCTTCCTCCATCTCCACCCTCTCACTCCCCCACTTATCCATCCCTTCTCCCTTCTCCCTCCCTCTCTCCCTTTCACCCCACCCCCCACCCCTACCTACACCCCTATGCCCATTCCCGTGACTCCACCTTTTGCCCAGCGGTCTTGTTTGCTTCCAATTTCTATGAGGATCTATATATGTTTTTCTTTGGCTCCACCTTGCTATTTTGCTTTAAGCTTAATGTTCTTTGTTTATGGCTAGGGTCCACTAATGAGTGAGTACATACCATAATCATCTTTTTGGGTTTGGGATATTTCACTAAAGATAGTGTTTTCTATTTCCATACATTTGTATGCAAATTTAAGGATGTCATTGGTTTTTACTGCTGAGTAGTATTCTAACACTTTCTTGATCCATTCTTCCATTGAGGGGCACCTAGGTTGTTTCCAGGTTCTGGCTATTACAAACAATGCTGCTATGAACATAGTTGCACATACACAAGTATGATTGAACTTCTCTTGGGTATATTCCCAAGAGTGGTATTGCTGGATTCTTAGGTAGGTTGATTCCCAATTTCCTGAGAAACCACCACACTGATTTCCAAAGTGGTTGCACAAGTTTGCATTCCCACCAGCAATGGATGAGAGTTCTCCTTACTCCACCTCCTCTCCAGCATAGGCTATCCTTGGTGTTTTTGATTTTAGCCATTCTGACAGGTGTAAGATGGTATCTCAATGTTGTTTTGATTTGCATTTCCCTGATGGCTAAGGAAGTTGAACATGACCTTAAGTATCTTTCGGCCATTCGAACTTCTTCTGTTGAGAATTCTCTATTCAGATCCTTACCCCATTTTTTAATTGGGGTATTTAGAATTTTAATGTCTAGCTTCTTGAGTTCTTTGTATATTTTGGAGATCAGATCTTTGTCTGATGTGGGGTTGGTGAAGATCTTTTCCCATTTAGTAGGATGCTTTTTTGTCTTAATGACTGTGTCCTTTGCTTTACAGAAGCTTCTCAGTTTCATGAGGTCCCATTTGTTCATTGTTGCTCTTATTGTCTGTGCCCTTGGGGTTTTATGCAACAAGTGGTCTCCGGGACCCAGGTATTGCAGGCTACTTCCCACTTTCTCTTCTATCAGGTTCAGTGTGGTCGGATTTATATTGAGGTCTTTAATCCATTTGGACTTGAGTTTTGTGCATGGTGATAGATAAGGATCTATTTTCATTCTCCTACAGGTTGAAATCCAGTTATGCCAGCACCATTTGTTAAAGATGCTTTCACTCTTCCACTGTATACTTTTAGCTTCTTTGTCAAATATGAAGTGTTCATAGGTTTGGGGATTAATATCTGGCTCTTCAATTTGATTCCATTGGTCAACATCTCTGTTTTTATGCCAATACCAAGCTGTTTTCATTACTGTGGCTCTGAAATAGAGTTTGAAGTCAGGGATGGTAATGCCTCCGGAAGTTCCTTTATTGTATAGGATTGTTTTGGCTATCCTGGGCTTTTTGTTTTTCCACATAAGCTTAGTTATTGTTCTCTCAAGATCTGTGAAGAATTTTGTTGGGATTTTGATGGGGATTGCATTGAATCTATAGATTGCCTTTGGTAGAATTGCCATTTTTACTATATTGATCATACCAATCCAGGAGCATGGGAGATCCTTCCATTTTCTGGCATCCTCTTCAATTTCTTTCTTCAAGGTCTTAAAGTTCTTGTCAAATAGATCTTTTACTTCCTTGGTTAGTGTTACCCCAAGATACTTTATGCTAATTGTGGCTATCGTGAAAGGTGATGTTTCTCTGATTTCCCTCTCTGTTTCTTTATCCTTTGTGTATAGGAGGGCTACTGATGAAATTTATACCTTAGACAAAGAAGTAATGCTGAATAGGTTTGATTCACATGATACTTTTTTCTTACATTCTGTGTGCCTAAAACCAAATAACTGGTTTCTAATACAGATTCTAGAGAAATACAGCAGAAACTAGATTCTCCTTAAGAAAGGAACAAAAGGCAAGTCTCTAGATTACCTGGACTAAATTGCTGACTACAGTGTTACTCTGCTACTGCTGCCAATTATTTATCTAGAATCTTCGAGCATATTTTCTGCATAATTTACTATGTTTAAATATTTGATATAATTGTTCAATCAACAGGGATGTCTATCTGTTCTGTGGTTGATTATGAAGGGGAACTTAGTCTTGCAGTGTTTGCGATTTGAGTGGCCACTTTACACACTTCTCTCTGTTTCCCTGACTGTTTATTTTCTGGGATCTTTTTATTTCTTCTGTGATTTAAATATTTGATTATGGCCTAGTTTGCATCTCTTCCTAAGAGTGTCTTTTTGCAATCTCCTCTATATCCATGAAATTAATTACAGCATATAAGCTGATAGTTCAAAGGTATCAATATAGATTTTATCAGTCTTGCTTTTGAGAACCATACACATATACAACACACACATTGCTAACTATTAGTATTGCACATTAGATATTCCTGTTGTCTAAATCACAACTCAATTTAATTCAAACACGTGAACCCAACTCTTGATGTATTTTACCAGCAGGCCTTTCCATTTAATTTATTAATAATTTGGAAAATGCGACTATTTAGATATGTTTTCTGACTGCAACCACCTTTTTCTGCAGATTATTTGAATAAATCACTTATATTTATTTTAATCTGAGACCTAGATAACAAGTTAACAAATTCTGAACTTAACTACAAAATAAATTTAATGTGTTCCTTTTCGTTAATAAACTGCAAAATAAATTCAATGTGATCCTTTTCCTTAATACTTTCTATTCCTATTGCTCAGAGCATTCTTACTGATCTCTCCAGCACACTCACCTGCTCTGATGATGCTGGTGGTTGTCTGTTGTAGGGGTTTCTGTTCGGCCCATTTCCTGCAGTCGTTAAGTCCCAAAGAAATCACACAGGTGTCTATGTTAGTTATAAACTGATTGGCCCATTAGCTCAAGCTTCTTATTAACTCTTATAAATTACATTAGCCTATTATTCTTGTCTGTGTTAGCCACATGGCTCAGTACCTTATTCGGTGAAGCAGTTACATCTTGCTTCTTCTATGGCTGGGGCAAGACTGTGGACTAGGACTTCCTTCTTCCCAGAATTCTGCTATTCTCATTGACCTGCCTCTACCTCCTGTCTGGTTGTCCTGCCAATACTTCCTGCCTGGCCACTGGCCAATCAGTGTTTTATTAAAATACAATTGACAGGGTACAAACCAAGGTCCCACAACAGTCCCCCCCTCTTTTTTTTTTTAAGGAAAAAGAACTTTGAATCTAATATCCTTTGTTTAGCTTTTTTCCTGACCATTATTCATAACAACTTGTAGCCAACATTCTAAACAAAGGAAAATATCCATAGTCCATTTTTTGGGAATGTGGGCATAGTTTTCTAGGCTACTTCTAGGGGGCATTGATAATCTTATGAGGACCTAAAGAAAATTTATAATTATCATCAAGTCATGACTGGAGTATCCTGTGAGGCTTGATCATCTCAGTTAGCAGTCTTGAATCTGTTCTGGATGTAGAACTCAGACATCTGGACCATCTGTTCCTACCAGAGATTTCTCAGGTGGTCTTCTTTGAACAATCCTGATTTTTCTTAACTCAGAATGAATCCATAGCCTCTCATTTTCTGTAGAAACAAAAGCAAAACCTCTTATCCAAAGTAACATAACTTCTGACTTCAATTTTGAAGTCAAGGTGTTTACAAATTTTCTACATTTTATTAATCCAGCAGCATTTATATTTTAATGTCTTTTAGCAGCCATTGCTCCTTCCTTGGTAGTCAAGCAATTCAAATACAACATAATAATATACAGTACCCAGACTATCTGTGTATTTTCCATTTTTACGCAGCTTTATTTTAATCTATTTCTTTTATTTTTACTTTTAATTTTTGGCTTTTTGAGACAGGTGTATCTTTGGCTGTCCTGGAACTCCCTCTGTAGACCAGGCTGTCCTTGAACTCACAGAGATCTGCCTGTATCTTCCTCCCAAGTGCTGGGATTAAAGGTGTGTACTACCACACCTTGAACTCACAGAGATCTGTCTGCCTCTGTCTCCCAAATGTTGGGATTAAAGGTTTGTGCCACCACATCCAACAGCTCTCTTGCTTTTTTTTTTTAAGGACTTCAACCTTTTTCTTTTCTCTCCCAAGCCTATATATACACATTGTAAACAATTTAGAGGTTTTCTTTGTCTTTGAGTCTACCTTTACTGTATATCTCTCTTTTTTCTGACCATGTGAGTCATGAATTAGTTGAGCAATATGGAGAGGATTAAAGCCATGGCTTTGATGGCTGGATCCAGCCAATTCCTCAGCTTTCTGAGATTCCAGCCTCATGGTGGAGTACTGGCTGTAGCCATGTTTATTGCCACAACTCTGTGGTGTTCAAGGTCATCGCCAGCAAGCAAGCTGCAGCAGTCTGCTCACAAACTACACTCAAATGCTCTGTATCCAGACTTCCTGCCTGAAAGAGTCTAAGTCCCAAAGAAATTACACAGAGGTACATTAATTATAAACTGATTGGCCTATTAGCTAAGGCTTCTTGTTAACTCTTATAACATATATTAGTCTATTTTTCTTGTCTGAGTTAGCTACGTGGCTCAGTACCTCATTTGGTGAGGAAGTCACATCTTGTTTCTTCTGTGGCTGGGGCACAACTTCAGACTAGGACTTCCTTTTTCCCAGAATTCTGCTATTCTCATTGACCCACCTATGCCACCTATACTTCCTGCCTGGCTACTGGCCAATCAGCATTTTATTAAAATACAATTGACAGGGTACAAACCATTGTCCCACAGCAATTGTTCTTTTCATGAACAGCTTAGAAAATCTTATTTCTTCTGGTGTGGGGTCACCTGCCTGTGTTTTACTATGTTGGAAAATTGTGGATTAGTTAATCAAAGTCCAAGTTTCTGCCAATGACTAAAGCACTACCTATTTGCCTCCTACTTACTAATAGTTCTAAAGTGTCATTACTGCTACTTTGAGCTCAAATAATTCACAAGAAAATAAGACAAAAATATAAATCGTATTGACAGAATAAAGAGCATCTTCTAGGTCAGAAAGCATCAGGTTAGATATGCCTTTTAGGTTTAGTGGATACTTGGATTTGATTTAGAAATGATACAAGGCACCTTGCTAGCACAGTAGGTAGCAACTCAGTCTCATAGAAATGATAAAGTCAGTAATTTTTATTCCTACACAGCCAGTGTTCCGTGTTTCTTTGATCCATAGATGAAATGTTGATATTGAAATGCTATTTCTTCACCAACACCTACTAGTTTATTAAAATAGCCAGAAAATAAAGAATTTCTATCCTTGGAAAGGCAAACTAATTTGGGGGCTGGAAAGATCATTCATCTGTTACAAGCATAAGGTCTGAGCTGGATTCCCAGCACCTATCAACAAACAAGTGTGCGGTGGTCCCAGCATATAATATCACCACTAGGAAGGTGAGGGAAGGTGACTTCCGGGACTAACTGTATCGCTAGTCTAGTCAAATTGTTATTCTCTAGAGCTTGAAAGACCTCATCTCAAAAAGGTGGGAATGGCTCCTGGGGAGTGACACCTGCAGCTAACTTCTTGCCTCTACACTCATAATACACATACAAACACATACACCCATACACATACACACGTACACATATACATACCACACTCACTACACACACACACACACACACACACACACACACACACACACACACACACAAGAGGGGATGTCAGTGATAGAGAAACAGAGACAAAGACATAGAAAGATCATAAAGAAAAACAAAGTAAATAAAGATAAAGATAAGTTATCTCTTTTTAATTCTTTTCTTTGGTTTTAGATTATGATGTAATTATATCATTTCTCATACTTTTATGTTTTTCTTTGTTTATGGTTTTGATTTTTTTCTTTTTCTTTTTTTTGAGAAACTAATATTTAATAAATGTTCAAAAGTTTGGCAATTTTTCTACACTTAATCTCGTTGAATTAAAAGACACATAAGTATTAGAAACTCAGAAAATAAATATCACTTTAAATCTAATGAAATGTAGGAAATGGAGAGTTCTATTTCTATTTCTTTTTTTTTCTATGAAAGTTTGGCTGGTTAAAACAACACTGGCCTGGATCAACCGGAATGTGCTTGGGGATGTTAACAGCAATGATACAGGATTGATTGCTTCTGAGCTGTGGGAGCACAAATGCCCTCTTGAGATACCAGAAGGGCTCTGAGAGCTCCATGTTCTTCTTTTCACAGAGGAAATACAAAATGTCTGATGAAATACACAGCCCAAGAAAATATAAAAAAAAACCTGGCATATGTGCTGAATACGAATGATAAATAAATCCGAATTCTGAGCCTTTAGCATGACCTACAATCTAACTGGAAAATTACTAAAGACAACAGCATGGAATCCATTGTCGAGGAATTTATTTACAAGTTTATACAGGTCCCTATTGCAAGCAGCAAGTGTTGTTGGGAGGCGTGGTGGAAGGTGGGAAACTTAACTTCAGATTTGGGAGTCAAACAGTAACTTTATTACCACAAGCCTTTGGTTAATACAACTTACACATTCATCTTAAAGTCAGTGTAAGGGCATGTAGATTTCACCTGCAGAAAAAATATAGCTAATCAATTTTGGCCACATGTAATCAATCATAGAGTACTAAATATTGTTTTTATGCCTCACACATGTAACATATGCCCATCTGCTCAAGGCTAGTAGGAATCACATGCACTTTAGTCTTGAGGCACAGGAATATCTCACTTTATGTGCAGACATGGATTCATTTCTCACGTGGAGTTACCTTGGTGCATAGCCATTACCCAGGATGCACAGTGAGTCATTCTCATGACGTTTAGGAAATTGCTGAATATTGTACTCAAAGCTGATGTCCCAGAAACTCATCTTTATTGTGATATTTCTTTTCATTTTCCAGCTTGAGTGCCAGTAATGAAACAGGATACACTCTCTTACATAAAAGTTACTGGCTTTAATTCCTATGAAGAGTTCTTAGTAGTGAGGGTGCCCTGGTTGAATATCTTTACTACTTTTGAAACAATGTTTGTGTGGTTAAATTAAGGCCAAAGAAACACATACTTAAACTAGAAGGCACACAATTAAACTTCTTAGAAAAATTCTTTTCTGGTGTCATAGTCTAAAATGAACAGAATTTGGTATCACCCTGATGCCTTTCATAGCAATGAAAAACACTATGTACAATATGGGAAAAAACTCATTATCAATCTCACCAAGTTTGGCAAGATATATCCACTGGTGGAATTGTGTGGCACAAGTGTTGTGGAAGTAAACAATAATTTATATTGCTTGGATTTTAAAGGCAGAGACCACTGCTATTATTCTGCTAGTTAGACACAGTATTAAATTGATTCCTAATAACTTATCATGATACCAATATATTAGTGTCTTTCTCAGCCTTCATCAGAGAAGCTTGTTTTTGCAGCAGTGATTAACAGAGACTCACAATTGGCCAGTGTAGTGACAATAAAGATTGGGAAAAGCTCAACCCTAAA
The DNA here is from genome assembly GCA_004026605.1 of Ondatra zibethicus. NCBI lineage: Eukaryota > Metazoa > Chordata > Mammalia > Rodentia > Cricetidae > Ondatra > Ondatra zibethicus. Next base: position 25,732 of record PVIU01023403.1, read on the forward strand.
TCTGTATCCCATTCCCCTTCTCCTAATGATCATTGAGGAAGGGGGCATAAGGACTATAAGAGACAGGGATGACTACAAGAAAACAGAGTTTTACAGACAAAACAAGGTCATTTCTTTAAGCATTCTCCTCTTGTTGATCTGTCCATGCTGTGATAGATGGCCCACACTGATGCATACCAGCCGCACTAAGTAAACTCAGGGGGTTTTAACAACAAAAATATATTAGGAAATTGGGAAAGTAATACTTGGGACAGTAAGGGAGGCATTGGAAACAGGGAACGAGTTGACTTGATTAAAACACATTATGTGCCTGTATGGAATCCTCAGAGAGAAAAATTTTCCAAAGTTGTAATCACTAAAAGTAAAACAAATAAATCACAGCAGCAGCAAAAATTGCTGCTAAACAACATGGCAGGTACAGGTGGCTCTTGAAGAGTATTTTTGACCAATCCTTACATTCTCAGCAACGACTCTGCAAATGAAATATCCGCCATATATAAGGTGATAAAGACACAGTGACAACAGATCTACAGATGTTTTAGGCCAGGCCTGTTTAAAGGAAATGAGAAATCCAGTGATGTGGAACATGGTTTTAAATGGTTTAGATACATTCATAAAAGGAGAATTCAATAAAATTTAGGCAAAAAATGTGAATTATCCTGGAAATTTTGAACATTTCAAATATTTGCTGGAGCAGTGACTCAGACTGTAATGCACCTACTGAGTGATCTTATGGCTAAGGGGTCAGATGATTCTGTAAATATAATGTAATACTAAATTTGTTTTTTAGAGAAAATGTAACTTAAGACTGCTAATATAATGATACCATGAGACTCATTTAAAGCCTGTCTGCCTTTTTATCATTTACAATCGTAAATTTTTTTACAGTGATGTTATGCATTATTTTCTAAAATTAGTCATGTGCTTTCTCCATGATTATACAATATATGAAAAACACATTAAGCATTATAGCTTAATTTACAAAAGATAAGATCATTTTTAGGGAAAATTCAATTTAATTTGGTGATATATGATGCCTATTTTTTTTTGGCCAAATGATTAAAACCAAGGTAACACAGAGTTTGTTAACATGAATGTTTTATTGTTGAACACATTGTTGACAGACTAGAAAAAGAACTATTTTCAAAGTGCCAGCTGCCAGATGAATGAGGAAAGTTTAGGCAAAAAATTTAGGCAAAAAAATTTAGGCTTTTATTTAAAATGTAAACCGAATTCTGTCTATGTGTTGCTTTCATTGGTTAATGAATAAAGAACTGGCTTGGCCTATAGCATGGGAGGAGGAAGACGGAGTCAGAAAGACACCATGGAGCTGCTGCCGGAGATAGACGAGTTGAAACTTTGCTGGTAAGCCACGACCTCATGATGATACACAGATTAATAGAAATGGGTTAAATTAATATGTAAGAATCAGCCAATAAGAAGCTAGAGGTAATGGGCAAGCAGTGATTTAATTAATATAGTTTCTGTGTGGTTATTTTGGTTCTGGGCAGCCAGGCTAAACAATTAATCCTCCATATACATGCAAACTTCAAGATGTCCTTGTTTTTTACCGCTGAGTAGTATTCTAATGAGTATATAATCCACACTTTCTTGATCCATTCTTCCATTGAGGGGCACCTAGGTTGTTTCCAGGTTCTGCCTATTACAAACAATGCTGCTATGAACATAGTTGCACAAATGCTTTTGTAGTATGATTGGACTTCTCTTGGGTATATTC
>PVIU01023404.1:0-27502 GCA_004026605.1 Ondatra zibethicus
TAAGTTCCCTGGGACTGAACACAAGAGCCCAGCTGGTATTTCTCAGTGACACTTAGGCCAGATGACACCACCCAGACCCATAGCCACTTCCCTCTCTCACCTAACCAACTTCACGGAGCACCTACTGTGTGCCAGACATTATGTTAGAGGCAAAGGAGACCAGGTCAGCACTAGAGCACTGCCCTTCCATCAGGGAGTCTTTGCCAATATTCAGGGACTTCATAACAGCACACAGTCATTGCCAGTACTAACTGTGTTCAGTGATGTTGGTGCCTGAGCACAAACACCAAGGAGAGACCATACCTAGGTAGGTCAGGATATACTGCTAGGGACAACCTAATGTGTACTGCCCGTGCTACCATGTGTACTACGGCCCTGTAGCGCCTGTACTACAGGATGGTTCCCAAGTCGGGCAAGGGGCTGGAGATTGAAACACACACATATACACACAGACAGAGACACGGGTCATCCTTGAAACAAGAACACCAAGAATGCCCCCTTGAATCAAGAATGCCAACTTCATTGTGGTCCAGGGCAGCTTATATAGGCTCTCCTTGACCAATGGCCACGTCCCAACTTTCGGGGTTTCTCAGCTGCAAGCCCATCAGAAACCACCCCCCAGTCTCATGCTCAGAGCAGCTGCAAGCACAGGAAAACAAGTTGTTTGCTCAGAGCAGTTGCAAGCATAGGAAAACAAGATGTTTATAGGAAATTCAGGGTCTGGGGGTCCACAGTCCCCAATACTGCTGAATATCCTTAAAGTGATAAGAAACACAAAACCCAGTGCTAATCCACTTTGAGAGCAATGGGGATTCATTGGCCCACGCTACAAGGTCCAGAGTGGCCTTCAAGAGTAGGCTGACCCAGCAGCCCAGTGTATCCTAAGACCTAGCTCTCACACCTACTTCTCTCCATTCCTAGCTACTGCACACCCTTCACCCTAAGGCTGTCTTCCCCCATGGGAGCACAATGGCCAAGGCAGCTCTAGCCTTCATGCCCCCACAGAAAGTCACCCAAAGGAAAGAGTCATCTAAGGACAAGGGACAAAAACCCTCCAAAGTTCCAAAGATCTCCATGGCAGAATTAGACCACATGGCATTTCTGAGACAAGTCCAGGTCCCTGAAGCAATCATGCTTGGAAGGAGATGGAATTATCTTCACTGGATTACACAGGTTGAACCTGAGCTGATGTTTAGAAGAGTTCAGCTCCTGCCTCCAACCAAAGGAGTGGAGAGTTACTAAAGTCACTCCTGGGTGTATCTGTGAGAGTATATCCAGAGGACTGACTGTGGATGGCACCATTCCAAGGACTGGGTGCCCAAAGAGACTAACAAGGGAAAAGAAACGCTAAAGCCAGGACAAGTGTTCTCCATCTCTGCTTCCTGGCTCACTGGGTGGTGTGCTGCTGTGCCCCACCAGACAACTCTGGCTACAGTAGACTCAACGCTCTGAAATCAGGAGCCAAATCTTAGGTTGTTTCTGCCAGGTATTTGGTCAGAGCAGCAAGTAAATGATACAGCACAGTTACCATAGTGACCAAGCATTCCACCGCCCCTACTATGCCACAAAAAGTTTCTTTTGCTTTACAGAACAGATTCCAGTTATTCCTCCAGAGCATCTTTGTTTTGTTTCTTAGGACAGGGTCCTACTTTGTAGCTGTGTGAGTGCTGGGATTCCAGGCATGCACCAGCACACTTGGTCAGAGCACATTTCTTTTATCAAACAGAGCTGAACAGTGAAAGAGCTCCACAGAGAATGATGGATTTCCTCCCTTTTTAAAACTCATGTAAATGCTTGCCAAAGGTCTCCCAGGGGTGACAGATGGAGGATCTGAGCAGGGCTCCAAGGTCCCTGGTGTGTCCTGTATAGGACTATGCCCTATAAGCTGTGCCATGTGGCCCTTACTCTCACATGTCAACACCACTGTGGAAGATCTCACTGGTCAGCAGCCCAACAGCAGCAACACACAAGAGGGTACATGCTGGCCAGGCAGGGCTGGAAAAGCAACAGCAGGGGAAGCTGATGGCCAAATGGAGGCCAGCATCAAAGGCTCCTAGGTGCTCTGGACAAAGAAAGGATCTCAAGAACCTAGAACTAGTCACATAAGGCATCAACCAAGAACAAAGAAGTTCAACATGCTGAGCCACACAGAGCATAGCGCTGTTCTAGACACCCAGCACCATTACACCCAGTGTAAAAGCCCCCACAGGTGGACAGAACTGAATATTGACACCCCAGCTGGTGGTGCATGGGGTTGTGTAACACTGAGGAGGTACAGCTCAGCTGGGGAATGGGTGAAGAAGAAACTACATTCAGCCCCACTTCTGCTGAGACATGAGGAATCCCACTGCATACTCCTATACCATGGAGCAACCTGCCACCACACCTTCCCCACTGCCACAAACTGTGAGCTACAATAAACCCTTCCTCCCTCAAAGGTGCTCATTGGATACTTGGTCACAGCAACAACAAAATCACCTAATACAAGTATTAAGTAGCACCTCCCAACAATGTCAATCAGGCAGGGAACACGCAGGCACACTCCTGCTGCAGTCACCTTGAGGGCCTATTGGTCACGGCTGTCTACTCCTCTGAGGTCAAAGTGAAGACACTTTCCTCCTCTCTTTCTCCTCTTCCCCCAGGACCTATGCAAGACGGCTGCTCCCAGATGCCACCTGTGCCTCTGTGTGGAAAGCCTACAGGAGAAGCACACTGGAGTTCACAAAGGTGAAGGTCATGGAGAGAGCTGCTGATAGCACCAGAGCACCTAAGTCCAATGGCACCTGAGAGAGTGACTCGTTCTTAGACCTCCCTGCTATGCAGTAGCAAACCCTCAGGTTGGTTGTCTACCAGAGCATGCTGACATCTCTCGGAAACAAATCTGAGAAGTTATGGGTGAAGGGACAGGCTCAAGAGTAGTCCCCTGCACCAAGCGCTTCCCCAGCAACACCGCTGGGGTGGGGCCACTGTGTGTCACCCCACTGAACTTCTCAAAGGAAGAAGAATTGGAGGTGGAAGCAGGCTGCAGGAAGCCTGAGGCTAACAGCCTTACCTCATTTTTTGCACAACAGGAGGGAAGTCCTGACAGCAGGACAGGGAGGGCGTCCACAGAGGACACAGGAAGCAGGACAGGGAGGGAGTCCACAAAGGACACAGGAAGCAGGACAGGGAGGGCGTCCACAGAGGACACAGGAAGCAGGACAGGGAGGGCGCCCACAGAGGACACAGGAAACAGCTCTCCAGGCAATGCTTTAGAGACAATCCAGCACCTTCTTCTGGCCCCCACAGGTACCATAAATACACTTGGTGCACTTGATACCCAGATATACATGAAAGCAAAATAGTCATACATATAAAAAATCTATTACTATATATATAGTAGCGCTTAAAGTCAGGGATGGTGATCCCTCTGTAAATTCTATATTGTACAGGATTGTTGTGGCTATCCTGGGTTTTTTGTTTTACCATATGAAGTTGAATATTGTTTTTTTGAGGTTTGTGTAGAATTATGTTGGGATTTTGATGAGTATTACATTGAATATGTTGATTGTTTTTGGTAATATTGCCATTTTACTATGTCAGTCCTACCTATCCATGACCATGGGAGATCTGGCAATAAAAACAGACACATGGATCAATGGAATCTAATCAAAGACTCTGATATAAATCCACATACCTATGAACACCTGATTTTTGACAAAAAACCAAAATTATACAATTTAAAAAAGAAAGCATCTTCAGCAAATGGTGCTGGCATAACTGGATAACAACATGTAGAATGCAAATAGATCCATATCTATCACCACACACAAAACCCAAGTCCAAATGGATTAAAGACCTCAACATAAATCCAGTTACACTGAACCTGGTAGAAGAGAAAGTGGGAAGTAGCCTTGAACACGCTGGCACAGGAGACCACTTCCTAAATATAATACCAGTAGCACAAACACTGAGATCGACAGTTAATAAATGGTACCTCCTAAAACTGAGACACTTCTATAACGCAAAGGACACTGTCAATTAGACAAAACAGCAGCCTACAAAGTGGGAAAAGATCCTCACCAATCCTACATCTGGCAGAGGCTGATTTCGAAAATATATAAAGAATTTAAGAAGTTAAATATCAAAATACCAAATAATCCGATTAAAAATGGGGTACAGATCTAAACAGAGAATTCTCAACAGAGGAATCTCAAATAGATGAAAGACACTTAAGGAAATGTTCAACATCCTTAGTCATCAGGGAAATGAAAATGACTCTGAGGTTCCATCTTACACCAGTCAGAACGGCTAAGATCTAAAACACAGATGACACCTTATGCTAGAGAAGATATGGAGTAAGAGGAACACTCCTCCATTGGTGGTAGGAGTGCAAACTTGTACAGCCACTTTAGAAATTGTTATGGTGCTTTCTTATTAACTTGGGAATCAATCTACCTCAAGATCCAGCTATATCAATTTTAGGCACATACCCAAAGAATGCACACTCAAACCATAAAGACACTTGCTCAACCATGTTCATAGCAGCATTATTCGTAATAACTAAAACCTGGAAACAACCTAGATGCCCCTCAACTGAGGAATGGATAAAGAAAATGTGATACATTTACACAATGGGCTACTGCTTAGTTATAAAAAATGACCTCATGAAATTTGCAGGCAAATGGATGGAACTATAAAAAAAAAATCATCCTGAGTGAGGTAACCCAGACCCAGAAAGACAAACAGGGTATGTACTCACTCATAAGTGGTTATTAAGAGTAAAGTATAGGGGGGCTGGAGAGATGGCTCAGAGGTCAAGAGCACTGACTGCTCTTCCAGAGGTCCTGAGTTCAATTCCCAGCAACCACATGGTGGCTCACAGCCATCTGTAATGAGATCTGGTGCCCTCTTCTGGCCAGCAAGAATACAGACAGAAAGAACACTGTATACATATAAATAAATAAATCTTTAAAAAAAAGTTTAAAAAAATAAAACATTAAAAAAAGAGTAAAGTATAGGATAACCAACCTACAACTCACAGCCCCAGAGAAGCTAGATTACAAGGAGGGCCCAAAGAGGGAGGCCTGGATTTCCCTGGGAAGGGGAACTAGAAAAGATTTCCTGGGTAAACTGGAGCAGGGGTTAGGGGGATGGAAAGATGGGAACTAGAGGAGGGTTGGGCAGGCTGGGTGTGGGAGGTGGGTCAGAAGCGGGATGGAGAGGGAAAGTAACAAAAGAAACTTCTTGATGGGGTGCACTTTGGGGTTAGGGAGAAACCTGGTGCCAGAGAAACCCCCAGGAACCCATAAGGATGACCCTAAGACTAAGCAATGGTGGACTAAGACTCCTAGCAATGGTGGAGAGGGTGCCTGAACTGGTCATCTACTGTAAGCAGGTTGGTGACTTCCCTAATTGCCATCAGAGATGCTCTATCCATTAACTGATAGAAGCAGAGGCAGAGAAATGTATTCACTGAACCAGCAAAAATGGTCTGTCATGGTCTCGGCCTCAGTCTTGGTCAGTCGGTTGGTCTCTCTCTCTCTCTCATACATCTTTTTTATTTAAGATTTATTTATTTTCATTTTATGTGCATGTATGCCTGTGAGAAGGTGCCAGATCACCTGGAACAGGAATTACAGTTGTAAGCTGTCATGTGGGTACTGGGAATTGAACCCATGTCCTCTGAAAGAGCATTCAGTGCTTTTAACCACTGAACTATCTCTCCAGCCCCATGGTCTCTCTTTTTATACATGTGACAATTCATTGAAGTTTTCTTTTCCCCGTTTTACAACTAAGAAAACTGAAAGAGAGGTTAAAACTCACCCACAGCTACATAACTAGCAGGGAACAAAACCGCACCCTGATTTTCATGAAGTCCAATGCCAAAACCTGTCCCCTATACCACTAAACCACCTGCATTATAAATCCTGCCACCTGAGCTGGGGAGTAGCATTGGGGGTTAGGGGAGGGGGGCCCAGAAATACATGAGTCTCAGCCTATGACAGTCATTGCCCCAGAGTGACTGTGCCACACAGCCCTCTTAATCCCCAAGCAATAACTGCCTGGGTAGGCCCACCTGGCCACCACCGCGGCCACCACCGCAGCTAGCTGCTCAGGTTCAGGTGCACTCTCCCACTTTCCCTTTTTGGAGTATTCGTCCATTTTCCAGATCTCCTTCCGCCTACAAACTGCCAACCTCCAAATACCTTAAACAGTTCTTCATGTGTGCCTGGGAAGGCTTCAGATTAAAAAACGTATGTAGGATAAAAGCCTCCCTAGGTCACCACAGTGAAGAGCACTCGGTACGGAACACATACACAGCAGCTTGAGAAGCACCCCAGGAACCCAGGAACCCCATGACCTTCCTCCTCTATCCACATCAGCACAGATGAGCAGCACCCCAGGAACCCCAGGAACCCCATGACCTTCCTCCTCTATCCACATCAGCACAGATGAGCAGCACCCCAGGAACCCCAGGAACCCCATGACCTTCCTCCTCTATCCACATCAGCACAGATGAGCAGCACACGCTACAGAAGCTCAGCAAGCCACCCAGAAACACATTCCAGGCATGGAGCCAGGGGTTGAGGCTAAGCTGACTTCCTAACTAGCCAACAAAATGGAGGGACCATAGCCCCGCCTGTTACTGATGCTCAGAGCAGCATCTCTGAAGACTTAAGTCATTAGACCCAACATTACACTGCAGAGCTCCAGTGAGGTCAGGTGAGATGAGAGACCAGGAGAGGAAACGTGCAACTAGGAACCAATCTGCTTCTGCCTCTGACCTGGCTCCAATGGCCTACAGCAGTGGTTCTCAACCTTCCTAACGCTGAGACCCATTAATACAGTTCCTCATGTTGTGCTGACCCCCCAACCATAAAATTATTTTCTTTACTACCTCATAACTGTAATTTTGTTATTGTTATAAATCATAATGTAAATATCTGTGCTTCCTGATGATCTTAGGCGACCCCTGTGAAAAGGGTTGTGACCCACAGGTTCAGAACCACTGCCCTGGAGCTGCATGTTAGGATGCAAAGGGGAGAAGTTCAAGGAATGGAATGCAGACAGGAGGTCACAAGACTGTGGTAAATTACAGGTGCATAAAAATCACTCACATCACAGCACTGCATCTAATTCTGAGCACCTGGTATAGGCTCTGTACATGCTTCTCCCCTGACCTTATTCAAAGCAGTTTCAAAGAACCACAAGTGTTATAGTTTTAGGCAGAAATGTCCCCCACAGTATCATGTTTTAGTACTGGGTCCCCAACTGTGGCCATGTTTGGGAGGGTATAGAACCTTTGGAATACACAGCCTAGGAAACAGAAGTGGGTCTTCAAGATGATACCCTCTACAGGCACTGGGGTGAGCCCTTTGCTTCCTGTCGGCTGCAGTGACTTAAGCAGCCGTATTGCCATTTCCTGTCTGCTGCAGTGATGTAAGCAACCACATTGCCCTTTCCTGTCTGCTGCGGTGATGTAAGCAGCCACATTGCCCTTTCCTGTCTGCTGCGGTGATGTAAGCAACCACATTGCCCTTTCCTGTCTGCTGCGGCGATGTAAGCAGCCACATTGCCCTTTCCTGTCTGTTGCGGTGACGTAAGCAGCCACACTGCCCTTTCTTGTCTGCTGTGGTGATGTAAGCAGCCACATTGCCCTTTCCTGTCTGCTGTGGTGACATAAGCAGCCGCATTGCCCTTTCCTGTCTGCTGCGGTGATGTAAGCAGCCACATTGTCAATTCCTGTCTGCTATGGTGACGTAAGCAACCACATTGCCATTTCCTGTCTGCTCTATAGTGAAAATGGAGGAAGGAGGTGAAATGAAAAGTGACAGGTACCAACTGTACGTGCACAGATCAAAGTGTGTCCACAAGAGAACAAACTCAGTAAAAACTGGATGTTTTCAGAGGAGTTGTGATTCTTAATTCATCACAGTTTATTTAATAAGATATAAACAACATCACAGAAAAAAATTAATTAGTGGCTCTTAAATAAAAATAGGCTCAATAGTATTTGTAGTTAGAGAAATGTGATTAAAAAATAACCCACAAGCCTAATTTTTCTCCTGTGATACTATGGGACCCAAAACTTTGCTCCCTTAGAAACATAGCTGGGAGCTATATTTCCCACAATGCTGTGGGGCCCATGCAGGTCCTATGAAGGGCACAGCCTGCACTTGCATGCCCTTTGTTCCAGCAAACGCACTCAAGTGAGAACACAATGGCAGGCACTCAAGTTACGCACTGGGGAGTATCACAAAAGACTGAAAACCTTCTTAACATTCAGCTACTGGCAGACTAGTTAAACCAATCCTGGTGTAGTCGGACCAGAACACGTCAGGAGCTACTAGCAAGATGACAACCCTAGTTACACACACACAGAACCCTGCCAGGATGCAGAATGGTATACAGAAGAGGGAAGGAACATGCATGCATGCACACATCTGCCTTGGGCACACAGAGCATCTCTGCAATTGTTTATAGTCAAGCCAACAGGGAGCAAACTGAGCTGCAGACAAAGGAGAATGCTCATCAGTTAACCTTATTTTGAAACATATGCATATGTGTAGTTCATTCAAAGAAGCACATCAAATGAAATTGCATAAATGTAATTTCCTTTGGCACTCCATTTTCATTTAACTAAAAATGAGTGAGGTGCGGAGGCACATGCCTGTAATCCCTGCACTTAGAGGCTAAGGCAGGAGAACTCCAAATTTGAGGCCTATCTGGGCTGCATACAGAGCAAGACCGTTTTTCAAAACCAAACAGAATGTAGAACTGTAGCTGTGCATGCTTGCCTCTCCATCCCTTGCCCTGTCTACCTTGCCAGCGCCTGGACCTTTGTGGTATGGCGCTCCTGCTGCTCTGTCACCCTCCTTTTCAAGGCGTCCACCTCTTGCCGGAGTGCAGCTGAGTGCTCCATCTCGCCATCAAGGAGATTCCGCAGTGACCTGGAAAAGAGGGCCCCCCAGTTCAGAGGCTATTCACCCAGCACACCACACCCAGAGACAGTGCAGTTCTTCATTGCTGCCCACAGGCTCTGCACAAACCACAATGCAGTTCCAGCTCACGTAAACGGATGCTGGCAGACAGCCAGTCTGAGCCTGATAACTGCACTGAGTGCCAGGGCAGTCACCTGTGGTCAGAGGGGACCTTGCTCCTGTGACAGCTTAGATCAAGGGGAAACCAGGAGCTCAGCAGATGCCAGGGAGGCGCTTTAACGACACTCCATTCAGAGTGCAGCGTGTTAAACGGAAGCTCTGACACAGCCTCAATGGGAACAGATCTCACAAAGGGAAGGGTGTCAAAACAGGCCAAATGAATATTCTGCAGCAAAAAAACACAGAATACTTGCTCAGATTCCATGATATTTCATCCTGTTTCCACTGCTGCCCATAGAATAGACCAGGACTCGCAGTCCACAGCCACCTCCATGATAAGCTAGAATGCATGGCATTCTATTGAGTATATATTAGACACAGCACATGCTAAGCCAGCTTGTATGGTATTCTAAGGAGTGCATATTAGCACAGCATTATCTTATATTCCTATACTTTTTAGCTTTTATGGTATGCCCATTCACATATACATTTCTTTTGCAAAGAAAATGACCAGGGGTAGCAGTTCTAGGAAGGGTCACAGGTTACCACACTGAGGTAAATCAAATAAGGTTCTGATTCACTGCACCTAAATGACTGTTTCTAGAAAAGCAACTGTGATGTATTTACCACATCCAGAGGACACCTGCCATGAACATCAGGGTGTATCAAATACGCCAAGCCCCCTCAGTGCCCCACCACTGAGCTCTCTAAGACCTGCCGTGTTCACTGGGAGCTTGAAGAAGATTCCCCTCCTGGAACATTCTGGTGCACCCTGTCTGTGAAGAAGCAGTCAATATACAGTGGCTGTCATTCTTCACAAGGGAAGACAAAACCATGACTGCTTCCAAGAGCATCACTCCAGCTAGAGCAAGGAAACCAACCTTGAAGTGGCCAGCAGCCGTTTGTTGAGAATGCATGCTAGCTGAACGTGCACTGCTGTTTTAGAAATCAAACTTATTTGCCTTTGTACGGCTCTACAAAGGACAACGGGCAAGCTGGTCAGTTAGATCCAAAATAAGGTCTAAGAGAAAACTGTGACTGCTCTCACCAGCAAAGGACAGGAGGTGACCTGTTCACCATTCCCTAAGTCAGGCAGCCTCCCAGTGTCCACTGGCTTTTGTGAATAACCTCAGGCAAGCCTGTCACTGGCTACCGCAGCCTCAACACAGGAGAATGTCAACTTCAAACACTCACATGGTGGCAACTGGTAGTATCTAGAATGGATCTCAATAAAGAAGAAGAAAAAAATTTAAGAAAGCACTTGGCCTCTTGGAGTTGACCACTGGGTGTTGGCCAAATTAGAAGAATCCAAATGTCATCTTGTCCCAGTAATCCCCAATTTGAATGGAACACAGAAAATATACCCTCAGTTAAAGGTCACTTCAAGAGTATTCTTTGGGCAAGGAGCTGGACAGAAGTGGTATGACATTCCTTCCTGAAGTGATAAAACTATTCTAAAAATGGCCATGGCAATAGCTGCACGTATCTGAGTATACAAACCCACTGCATTGTGGGTATGTGGATGACATCAGTGAAAGCTGTCATTAAAGGATGCTCCTCCACATTCCTGTGATGGAAGCTGGCAGCATTGCTGCTTCGATCCCTTGCTTATATGCAAGCCACAGCAGATCTACTGAAGCGGCCTAGTCCAGAGAAATAAGAAATCTGTTAAGACCCCAGCACCCAAGTCAGACAACTTGAAACTGCCTGTAACTCCTGCTCCAAGGCATCCAGTCCCCTCTTCTGGCTTGCATTGCACATCCACATGTGTGTGCAAACTCACACAAACACACACACACACACACACAAGAATTTAAAGTAATAATAATAGTAAGTTAAGGAGCTTGGCAGTAAAGCTCCATTCTCTCCATTCATTCGCTCTGCCACTAGGGACAGAAAGTCAGAGAAAGAGGCAGCCATGATGTCACAGTACCCGTTCTCTTCTTCCAATTCATCTTTTCTGTTCATCATGGCCACGATGGCTTGGCGTAGTTCATCTGAGGGAAGAAAGCAAAGGCAATGCCTATGAGCAGACAATCCTGTAAGCCATCCGTCCCCTATCCTCCCTGCAGTGCATGAGCAGAAACTCCTGTGAGTCATCTGTCCCCAGCCCCTCTACAGTACATGCCATTACGGATGGCTTGTCTAGGTAAGTTCCCTATTCCCTAGAAAGGATCCTTTTACAGCCTCAGACACACAGTGTGTTCACTGTCACTCTCATCCACACAAACAGAAGGGAAAGGTGAGAAGAGAGCTAATGTGTGTTGGGAAGAAGGATAGGTTTCTGGGAAAACATACTCAGCTTGCAATTTCTGAGTGCTTTCACAAGTCTGTTCCTGGACAATGTCTGTTGTGAACACTGAATTGTTCCTCTTACAGTTGTTTATCAGCCCAGACATCTGATCAGGTAGTACTTGGCTCCATGCTTGCATAAAGAGAGTCCATCAAGGTTAACAAACGTCTGGCTCTGCCACACTGCCTTCTGAGGGTAGCAGACAGCCGAGGACTACATTCAATACACAGTGCACGCTGCACAACTGCTCGGGAAAGCCGCCCCTCTAGCCTCTCTCACACAGGAAAGCATTCAAGGATAGGGAATGACAATATGCATCCACACTTCCTATCTCCATCAAGCTTAACCATTGGTGCTGTGCACATGCAGAAGGCATGGCCAGAGCTTAGCTGCATCTCAAGATCCGGAGATCACAGAGTTGTTTTATCTGTTTCCTTTACTTGATTTCACCTTATGGTGGCTGCTAGGAAGTGCAGGGCCCAAATCACACATCTAGTAGTAGTCTGTGACTATGGCCAAGAGTTTACACTAGAACCATGCACATGGATCTAAGTGGTGAGGTCACAACAGGGGCGCCCCAGTGTTCAATAGCCAGCTTTGTGTTTTAAGACCAGAAGCATTGATGATCCTAGCAAATTTCCTCAATTTTAAAATCTTTCGTAATACAAAAAATAATTAGGAAATACCTTTCCATAAAATTTATTAAGAACTAGAGCTTCTTATTAGGAATGACCCTCTAGGAAGAGGGTGAGACTAGAAACAAGAAGGTTGTCAATCTGTGGTACAAGCAGCCCCGAGAGACAGAAAGGAGATGTTAGGAGAAGGCCTAGGGCAGAAAACAAGCAGAACTGAGCCACTGAACACCTAGCCATGCTCTGCCTGCAAACACAATGACCCAGGGCTTATACATTCAATTACTCATTCATCTACCAAGAACAGACGAAGTTCAAATACCTTCCCAAGGAAAGAGGCAGGCTCCCACATGGTCCAAGGAAGGATGCTAATGGAGAGTAACAATGGCCATCACACGCCTACGTGAAGCCAACTCAGTGAGGTGTCCCTGGTGCTAGGGTCCCTGCTGAGAGCCTCACACCAAAGTCTCAGCCTCTCTCAGTGTCCTTCCTCCAGAAATGAGGAAGCAGCATCCTTCTCACCTCCCTGGAAGCCAGGAGGATCAGTGGAGACTGAGAAAGAGTGTCTTTGAGGGTACTTCTCACAGGCTATAGCAGGAAGTCCAGAAGGACCTGCTGCTTGGATGCAGAACTTTATTCTAATTGATAATCTTTAGAGGAAAAACAAAGCAAGTAATTTATCCCCAGGTCACTGTGGCTATGAAGGAAAATAAAACCAACCAAATTAATTGTTCTATCAGCAGCAGGGAGGATAAAGCACTCTAGGCTCAATCTTCAGGCAAGCCAGGCCAGTGCTGTGGGCACAGCGGACACAGGCTTCATTATTCCTCCACTCCAGGACCTGCATGGATTCTGAATTTTCCTCTAGGCTTTCTTCCTCACTAGAGTTCTTAGCTAGCCTGAACCACTGAAGACCAAAGGAACGAATGCTCACAGCTGCCATCTGGAGCTGGAAGGCACAAAATCTCCTAAAGCAAGATCCTGCATGTTTGCCAGTAGTCTGCCTGCCCTTCTCCATCTCTACAGTAACACACCCATGAACTGCCCTGCTGCACCCAAGCTGGGACCAGAGTGCAGCAGATGACGGCAAGGACACCCCCACCACCACTGCACTCAGTAAGGAGCGGCCTGGCCTAGGCAGGGCAGCTGTTGTCACACTGGCAAGCCCTCAGTCTCTCCATTCTGCTCCTCCCCTCCCACATGAGCACACCCCTGGGCATCTGTATACAACCAACATCCTAGCTCAGCCACTGTGACAATATCTGTCTGGCCAGAAGCCAGATGATCCTGACTGCACTACTGTTACCCAACCAGTGATCAGACTTCCCTCTAAGATGGAAGTTATTACACACGTGTTATCTCACAGATTTCCATCTCTCTTCATATTAAATCCCCCATTGACATGAGAAAACCCCAGCTCACCACCCCAGGCCCTGGTAGTGATGAGCCTCTTTTGAAAAGCTTCTCTGAGACCCCTTGCCCTGCAGCTACAGGTAGGAGATGTGAGCCACAGATGCTGACAGAATACAGACCATGCTGCACACCTCAGTGCCTGGGATCCCTTCTTACTGCATGTTTAACCAACGTGTTTGAATTTGATCCAGAAAAGTGAGTGGCCAGGGAGGCCATTCTGATCTCATTTTCCACACTTCTAAAACCAACAGCAAAGCTCCGAAAGACAAATGTCACATGTTTTCTCTTATATGTGGAATCTAGATTTGAGTGCATGTGGTGTGTGTACATCTGTATCTGTGTGTATTGTGTTTCTATATGCGTGTGCCCGTGTGTCTGTGTCTGTGTGTGTGTCTATGTATATGTCTATGTGTGTCTGTTTGTGTGTGTGTGCCTATGTGTCTGTATATGTGTGTGTTTCTATGTGTGTGGCTGTGTGTCTGTGTCTCTGTGTGTATCTGTTTCTGTGCATCTGTGTATGTGTCTGTATATGTGTGTGTTTCTATGTGTGTGTCTGTGTGTATATGTGTGTTTCTGTATGTGTGTGCCTGTGTGTCTGTGTCTGTTTCCGTGTGTCTGTGTGTGTCTGTGTCTGGGTGTGTGTGTGATGGAAAAGGCAGATGAGGAGAGGGAAGGAAAAGAGAAGGTAATACAATACATGCATGTGGCTGGAAAGCAGGAGGGGCTGTTTCAGTCGAGAATGCAGACCAGCAAAGGGAGATGGGGAAGGAAATAAAGGGGGAAAGTATAATGACATATAATTATGAAAATAGCACAATGAAACTCATTATGTTACATGCTAACTCTAAATGAATAAATAACACACACATACAGAAAACCAATGGCAATAATAGCACTTTCTGTGAAGTTACACACCTCTGCCCAGCAAGCCTTGGTTCTAGTCTCACGGCCTCCTGCCTAGGACAATCAGTAGCACAGAGCAGGAAACAGATTGTGACAGTCCCTTCAGAATTCCCAATGCCTCAAAGCTCTATCACCTACAGCGGTGGGTACTGTCCTGGTGACCAGATGCAAAGGGAAGAGGAAGTTCAGATGTGAACTCTAGTAGCTCCCATTCCAGGGACAGAAAAGCCATGGCACGTTGCTACCAGCAGGCTCTGGGGCCAGCAGCCCTAAGTTCAAGACCCACTCAGCCACGGGCCATAGGCAACCTTGACAGGTTTCTGCCTTTGCAAACTATAAGCTGGAATTGTGCCTCGTTTCCCCCAGGGATGGCTGGTATCAAGCACAGGGCAGTCATTCAGTTTCAGCACTTACAGGATGCAGGCTCTGCAGTCAGGTGCTGGCCTCAAATCCCAGCTTCCCACCTGAGGATGCTGTTTATTGTCCTTATCTGAGAACCTTAAGGGTAAAATGGGATCTTAAGGGTCTGTTTCATCAGGCATGGTAACACACACCAGTAATCCCAGCATTTGGGTGGTAAAGAAGCAGGATCAAAAGTTCAAGGCCATCCTTGGCTACATAGGGAATTTGAGGCCAGCCTAAGGTACATGAGACCCTGTCACTACATCACAGTAGTGCTGCAAGGATTAAAGGAGGTAATATGCAAATGAGGTGTCTAGAGCACAGTGGCATTTAACAAGTATTCTTGATAGGTCTCACTATCCCTTTCCCTTCAATTGCAGGGGACAGAAAGGTGGAAACACAGTGTCAGACATTGCTCACAAGTGTGGGTCATTTACGTAGGCCCACTTGCAAGAGACGTGGAATATACTAAGCTCCTGTGCACCTCAACCTTGGACAATAAAAAGAAACCCTTGAAAATGCTCCCTGCCATAGAGCAGCAGGCCAGATAAGAGAGATCTCCTAAGGATCAAACACCATTCAACAGGGCAATGTGGGTAAACCAGGCCAGCCACCAATGCACCACCTAGAAGAGACTGAGTAACTTGATTCTGGCTTCTTAGAGCCAGGAAGGAGGAGTCTGGATACTGACATTACAACTTGCAGCTGAGCATTACATTCTATGATGAGTCTTGAAGAACTGCTTCACAGAACCACACAGAACATTCAGCCAATGGAAGCAGCCTCCAGTAGCCACAGAGAGCCTGGCCAGCAGACTCCAGGATCACTGTGTTGCTCACAGGATCCTGCTGCTGCTCACAGGACAGCTAGTGGGCTGTGACCCAGCCCTGTCATCCTCGTATGACAGTGCCTGCCCCACACAGCATTCCCAGCCTCCTGGGGGGGCCCTGGATTTACACAAACATCAAAAGGATGAATGATAATCACAAGTGCAGACAAAGGAACATTCTGTGGTAGTTTATAAAGAAGATGGAGACCTTTTCAAAAGTCTATCCCAGGGAAAAGGGCTGTGGGTGCCCCTCTTGCCTTTCACAGACTTCTACAGAGAACAGTGGTAACGGTGCGGACGGACATGGCGACTTTAATAGAATTTCATTCCTACTGCTGTGCTGCCTGATGGCTGTCTTGTGCCTTCCTGGGCAGCAGGGAGGCAATGTGGTTTCCATGTATCATGTGACTCACCATCCATCAATCTCAATGCTGTGCATGAGCAGAGGTTTTTCTCTCTAGCACGATGCAGTTCTTTATCTGTGAGTCTCCATCATTATGATTCCTTCCTCTTTACTGAGGCACAATCTCCAGGAAACAAAGCAAAGCCGAGAACCTGAACGTCGGCCTCTGTGGAGCCTGGCCATGCCAGGCAGTCCCTCTCCTGAGGCTGAATGGTCCGTGACCATCTATCTCAAAGCAATTCTTTGCCAACTTCAGCCATCAGAAATTGATCTGGGATAAAAACAGCATTTCCAATCACTGCACAAAAGATGACTTCATCCACAAATGCTGCCAAGGCAAGGAACCATTTTGGAAGCAAAAAACAAGACTTCAAGCTCCACTTCTGCTATGGACTGAAATAAATCTCAAGCAGACCAGTACTTAAATATGGGAAATGAAGCAATCAAAACTATAAATACATGAGCAAACACTCCTTCGGGTCTCCTGACATGAGAGCAGAGAAAGGACAGCTGGACCCACTCAGTCTCTGCCCATCAAGGACCACTAAAATGAACGAGCTTGTCATTGCAGGCAGTTGATGTAGGCTCTCTATTGGAAGCCACAGCCTTCCTAGTCAGTCATGCTCCACTCTGGACACCCAGACCTCGGTACATACTGCACCACACAGAGAGCCACTTTCCTCTCTGTTTGCACAGAGGGAGGGACAGTGCTCTGTGACCATTCCATGGGAACCCCATCCCCTCCCCCGGCACTCACCATTTGCATACTGTCCACAGTTGTTTTCAAAACATGGCAGCATGTGCTGCCCCCTCTCATCACAGCCCGGCAACCCCCCCCCCAACGCCCCGCTCCATAATAAGAGATGAAGGAAGCTCTCTGCAGCTATGTATGTGGCCCACAGTCACTCAGACAATGGACTAGAGAGAGGAGCTTTGGTAAGAAGGAAAGAGCTGAGCCAGGTGTGCTGGTGCTCACCTTTAAACCCAGCATCAGGGAGGCATGGGGGGGAGCTCTATGAGTTCGAGACTAACCTGATCTTTCCCATCTCCTTCCTCACCTGCCTCCGTGTTTTGGCACATGCTCCTGAAAGGTACCGTCCCCTGGTTTACCTTTGCTCTCTGGCTGTGGCAGACCTGAAAAGCACAGGCCTGCCACAGCTTATTCCCAGCCTAGCTCACAGACTCTGCTGCCACAGACCTCTAGGAATATACTGGTGATGGCTGACTCTAACTGAGCCAATCACACAGAATTTTCTAGAAATAGATGGGCCATTAACTATGATTGGAGAGATAAAGGTAGATACATCAAAGGTAGATAAAGGAAACAAATACATCAAGCCAAAAGGTCTAGCCTATTTCTAAGTCAGTCCGCAAGGCCCATGAGCTAAAATGAGCTAAAAGCTCATTTGCAGGCCAAGTTGGCATTGCCATTCTTATAGGAGAAATTAAACTGCCAAGCAGTTTGTTATGGTTCCTTAGTCACCAGATGCAGAGACCTAAGTAGGACAAGTACAAACACTGGCACAGACGACCTCATAAGAAGTCCAGAGGAAAGGTAAAGTGTCATACGTGTCAAAGTCCCACAGCCTCACACTGGGGCAAAGCCACAAAGAAACCAAACTGCAGACAATCTGGAGTGATGTCTTGAACCCTGGCAGGGCCTCTGATGGACAAAGGAGGAGGACAGCTATCTAGGGGCAAGAGCAAGAGGTGCAGGCTGACTTGAAGAGACTATGCAGTTACAGGAAAAAGGGCAACCATACATGCATGGCCTCCTACTAAGCTGCCAGGCTCCTGCAAGTCCTAACCAATCTCTCTGCCTTTGTATTCTGAACTTGAGTGGCCTGCATCCTCTAGTCATCAATTGGACCCTTCTCACTATAAGTTCCTCTCACAACATCTATTGTCTGGTGGGGGCTATAGCTGTTCAAAGGCTGGACCATGAAAGCCTCAGCCCAGCCATCCTAGGAGTCCCTGGAGAATGGGGAACACATTGCCTGGCACAGCACCTGACCACAGCACACACTTAAGAGCTATTAGATAAATCGAGGGGCAGGTGAAGAAGTGAATTAACAAAGAAGTAAATGGCTCACTGTGACCCACTGCTAAAACCCACCCTTAGCTCCAGGAACTGAGTGTCATTATGGGCAGGGCGGAAATGTCAATTGCCTTTAATAGCAAGCTCAAGACCTCATCCAAGAACGCTAAACACCAGGTTCACAGCTGTAATTTCCTGCCCCATTGACAGGCGTTCGGGCCCAAGTACAGAGTTTGGCGTCATGAGTCTATGGGATGTGATATACACAACAGTGAAAGGCGGGGCAACGGGAAGGGGTGAAAAGTTCCTACATGTCATTGCCACGACCTAAAACTGTGTAAGCCAACAAACCCATGACTATTTTCCCACCCAAAGTGGCTGCAGGAACCCTCAATATGGTTTCAAAAGGCTCAGAAGAGCAAAGACTCTCCCTGGCATATAGGGGCCTGCACATAGCCAGTCCAACGCCACCAGCCTGCTCATACAAAGACTCCCATAGCTACTGAGTAATTGTGGTGTGGGGAGGGGTAAGCCCGAGGCTGACTGGTCATACCATCCCTCTAGACTAAAACGATTACGTTGAGTAACAGAGAACATCTAGATGGGAACAGTGTGCACAAGCAGACACACTTACACATGCACATCTATCTGTGTGGTAATTCTGTTTTATACAGCATTTTTCCACAAACTTTCCAGAGCCCTTTACACATACTCTCCTGAGGCCCGTACTTGGTTCTATTAAAGAGAAAACTCTGAGGCCATGTGTACAGAAATAAAAAACTGTTCTTCTATGGGTATGTACTTAACCTACATCATTATTTGAACTTAATACCCTGCTTTTATATCTTTGTCTGCCTGCCCACTCCCTCTCCTCTTATCTACCAGAGAAAGGATCAACTATACTGAGCTTCAAAATATAACTTGAGGCCAACCCCAGAACCATTCTAGCTTTTTCTTCTGTTTCTCCCTCTTCCCTCCTTCTTCCTCCACCCACCAAGAGCTTCTACTTTTCCATCAGGACGAAAGAGAAAATGTATCCCAGGCCAGTTTCCACACTGAGACGGCTAGGAGCCGACATAGGTCTACTTTCTGTGTGCCCAGTAATGCACAAGGCTTGCAGGCAATCTCTTCTAGCTGAGATGTGGGCAGCAGAGTAGACACTCATGTCTACAATACAAAGGAGGAGACAGGGCAGGGACTGGCCCCAGTTCATACAGTTAGTAAGGGAAGGGGCGGGCACAAACACCCAAGGGCAGGCTCCCTAGACAAGCCTGTCCCCTGACATGTATGGTAGCTGAGTATGGCCTCAGCCCACCCTGTTACCACACTGAGTCACTGGAGGGTTCCACCAACTCCTCCAAATGCCTCTGGAACATCAGAGGTCTGATGAACTCCTGGACCCATCTGGCTTCCATACAATCAGAATCTGTAAGGTTTGATAAACCCATGGCAGCAGGATGGAAAATGTAAGAAAATCTGTAGGCACAGAAGAAAGCCATCTTCCAACTTCTTGAGGAAGTTCTACACCCATGTCACCTCTATCAGTCATTCACCTTCTCTTTCAGACAAGCACTCCCCACGCATACTCACACATGCAGCGTTTGTTTCCGGCAACAGAAAGTACGCGCTTTAATGCGGGTATCGTCCTGGAAATCAGAGTAGAAATGTGCGCGCAAAGAAGAGCACAGCCCCAAACCCCTGAGCCACAGAAGCCGCTTTCTGCTCAGCTACCCCCCTCCCTTGTTAACTGTATGGACTGTACCTGCCCCTTATTTCATATAACAAGGGAAAATCCTACCTGTCATGGTGACTATGGGGACAAGGTGGCCATTGAATTGTATCTTACACGAAAAAGTCCCCTTAAACCAAAGGAACAGACTTCCTGTTTCTGAAATGGGGCTGGGGAGTAAACATCAGGACCTGAATTCAGATCCACAATCCATATAAAGCCAAATGAGATGAGGCAACTCCCATCTGTACCCAGCACTCCTGGGGCAAGACAGGAGGCAGAGGCTGCAGAGCCCCCGAAGCTCTCAGTTCAGCCTGCTGTTCAGTGGCCACCAGAGACACTCTGTCTCAAACAAGGTAGATGGCAAGGACCATCACCCAGAGTTGCCTTCTAGCCTCTACAAGTCACCATGGGGACACACACTCATCAGGATGGACTTCCACAAGCCCCTTCAAGAATCCAGTAAATCCCTGTTCTCTCCTGACACAGGCAGCCTGCTTCCCAGCCATCACTGCCCCTTGATTCGCACTATTTCTGGCCTCAGGCTTGGTTTTCATCTCTCTCATCAGCAGGCCAAGTTCCAGCCAACTCTCTATCAGACAGTCCAGCATGAGGTCCTCAGGGGGTGTGGGCACAGAGAAAGACCTGCTGTCCTAGGTGGGGTGCAGTGCAGGCTGCCCCATTTCTGATGGCTCTGCAAAGCTGGAGCCTCAGAGCTCAAGCTGCTGTTAACCGCTGCTCTTAACACACCCTAGGCACCGGGAACTGCTGGAAGCAGAGACCTGGGCATTTCATTCATTTTTAATATTTTATATACGTTTTATTCCTATATCTGTATATACACATACAGTCTCAGTATCAAAAGTCAAGAAATAATCTTATAAAAATATAAATAAAAGCACATAGAATGTTTTCTTACTTTAAAAGAGTCTTCTATTTTATTATTTTAAGTTTTTCAGAAAGACACAGGCAGCTCAGCTTTTCAGAAGTATTTACCAAACTAAAACCAGGACTAATTGAAAGGTTGCTTGGAGCAACAGAAAAAAACAATACTGAGAGGCCACTTACAGGAGTGGGCGTAGGTGGCATAATTCTTTTGGTTTTGTTTGTCTGTCTCTAGAAACTGGGCAAAACTCCAGGCCCCTCCCCCGCCAGCCTTAGCTTCACTAGTCAGCCAGCAGGCAAGCCTCCTGCAGGTAGGCTGCTCCAACACCTCCCCCCAATCAATTGGACCCTGCAAACTACAAGTCCCACTCTGCCCCTAAACCCACCCATCCCTTGCAACCTCAGAGGATCTCTGAAGCACAGTCTGCGACTACAGAGCTAACAAAGAGGTGTGTGACCAGCCCCCCAGCTGGACAGCCCAGCCTCCAGACCTTGGTATGGGACAAAACCCCAGGCCCACCTTCCACCTGCCTCAGCTTCCCTACTTGGCCAGTAGGCAAGTCACCTGCAGGCAGGTTTCTCCAAATCCCCCATTTGATCAGACCCTGTAACCTACAAGTTGCACTCCACCCACACACCTACTCATCCCCAGAGACCTCAGCAGCTCCCTAAGACACAGCAACTGCAACAATCTCTAAGACAGGATCCCTGAGACACAGACACTGATTGCAAAGACTGGACCAAGAGGCAAAGACACTGGCAGCATCAATTGGATGAAGAAACCGGTAGGCATCAATGCAAGAATTCATTCAACAACCCAAAAAGCAACATGGTAACCCAGTGGTCATAAACAGGAAAACCTGATCATCCCAACCCAGAAGAAGCAGAAGAAACCTACCTTAAATATAAGGCTAGAAAGATGATAGAGACCTTAAAAGAGGAAATGAAAAATTACCTCAAAGAAATGGAAGAAAAGACAAACAAAAAATTGCAACAAATCAATAATCTCTTAAAACCAAGAAAACAAGTTCAAACAGTCCAAGACTTGAAAACTGAAATAGAGACAATAAAGAAAACAAAGAGGGAATTCTGGATGTGGAAAATCTGGACAAATGAACAGGAACTTCAGATGCAAGTATAACCAACAGAACACAAGAGATGGTAGACAGAATCTTAGGTGTTGAAGATACGATAGAAAAAATAGATTTCATCAGTCAAAGAAAATGTTAAATCCAACAAATTCTTCTTTTCAAGACAGGGTTTCTCTGTAGCTTTGAAGCCTGCCCTGGAACCAGTTCTTGTAGACAGGGCTGGCCTCAAATTCACAAAGATCCACCTGGTTCTGTCTCCTGAGTGCTGGGATTAAAGATGTGCACCACCACTGCCCAAATTAAATCCAACAAATTCTTAACACAAAACATCCAGGAAATCTGGGACACTATGAAAAGACCAAACCTAAGAATAACAGGGATAGAAGAAGGAAAAGAAGTCCAGCTTCAAGGCACAGAAAATATATTCAACAAAATCATAGAAGAAAACCTTCCCAACCAAAAGAAGGATATGCCTATGATGGTACAAAAAGCTTACAGAACACCAAATCGAGTGGACCAAAAAAAAAAATTCCTTACCATATAATAGCCAAAAAAACTAAACATAAAGAATAAAGAAAGAATATTAAGAACTGCAAAGGAAAAAGGCCAAGTAACATATAAAGGCAGACTTATTAGAATTACAATTACTTATTAGAATTACAATTCTAGTAATTAAAATTATTTATTAGAATTGTAATTACTTATTACACCCAACTTTTCAATGGAAACCCTGAAAGCCAGAAGGTCCTGGACAGATGTTATACAGACAATAAGAGATCATGGACACAGCCCAGCAAAGCTTTCAATCACCGTTGATGGAGAAAACAAGATATTCCATTAAATATAACAAAACCAGATTTAAACAACACCTATCCACAAACACAGCCTTACAGAAAGTACTAGAGGGAAAACTCCAATGCAAAAAAAGAAAGCTGTACCCACAAAAACACAGGCAACAGATAACCTCACACCAGTAAACACCAAAGAAGGGAAACACGCAAACACTACTACCAAAAAATAATAGAACTTAACAATCACCGATCATTAATATCTCTTAACATCAATGGACTCAATCCACCTATAAAAAGACACAGGCTAACAGAACGGATATGAAAACAGCATTCATCCTTCTTCTGCATACAAGAAACACACCTCAACCTCAAAGACAGACATTACCTCACAGTAGAGGGCTGGGAAAAGATTTTCCAATCAAATGGACCTAAGAAACAAGCAGGTGTAGTTATCCTAATATCTAACAAAATAGACTTCAAACTAAAATCAATCAAAAGAGATGGAGAAAAACACTTCATACTCATCACAGGAAAAATCCATCAAGATCACATCTCAGTTCTGAACATCTATGCCACAAACACAAGAGCACCCACATATGTAAAAGAAACACTACTAAAGCTTAAATTGCACATCAAACCCCACACACTAATAGTAGGAGAATTCAACACTCCACTCTCCCCAATGGACAGGTCAATCAGAAAGAAACTTAACAGAGAAATAAGAGAACTAACAGACATCATGACTCAAATGGACTTAACAGATATCTGGAGAAAAATTCATCCAAACACTAAAGAATATACCTTCTTCTCAGCACCTCATGGAACCTTCTCTAAAATTGACCACATACTCAGCAACAAAGCAAACCTCAACAGTTACAAAAAAAAAAATTAGAATAATCCCTTGTATCTTATTGGATCACCATGGCCTAAAGTTAGAATTCAACAACAGCACTAATTGCAGAAAGCCTACAAACTCATGGAAATTGAATAGTGCTTAGTTGAATCACCCCTGAGTCAAGGAATAAAGAAAGAAAGAAATTAAAGACTTCCTAGAATTAAAAAAAAAATGAATGCACAACATAACCAAACCTATGGGACACTATGAAAGCAGTGCTAAGAGGAGAGTTCACAGCACTAAATGCCTACATAAAGGGTGAGGAGAAATCTCACATTAGTAACTCAAGATATACTCAAGGAATATTCACCACTCTTAGTCATCAGGGAAATGCAAATCAAAAGGACTCTGAGATGCCATCTTACACCAGTCGGAATGGCTAAGATCAAAGACACCAATAGATAGCTTATGCTGGAGAAGATGTGGGGTAACATTCCTCCACTGCTGGTGGGAATACAAACTTGTACAACCCAACCACTTTGGAAACTGGTATGGCGTGTTCTTATTAAATTGGGAATCCATCTACCTCAAGACCCAGCTATACCAGTTTTAGGTATATACCAATGGATGCACAAAATACCACAAGGACATTTGCTCAACTATGTTCACAGCAGCATTATTCATAATAGTCAGAACCTGGAAACAATGTAGATGCCCCTCAACCAAAGAATGGATAAGGAAAATATGGTACATTTACACAATGGAGTACTACTCAATGGCTAAAAAAAAAAAAAAAAAAAAAAAAAAAAAAAAAAAAAAAAAAAAAAAAAAAAAGATATCTTGAAATTTGCATGCAAATGGATGAAACGAGGAAAAAAAAACATCCTGAGTGAGGTAACCCAGACCCAGAAATATGAGCATGGTATGTACTCACTCATAACCAGCCTACAGTCCATGACCACAGAGAAGCTAAGTAACAAGGAGAACCCTAAGAGAAATATACATGGACCCCCCTGGGAAGGGGAAATAGACAAGATCTCCTGAGAAAACTGGGAGTGTGGGGGTAGAACGAGAAGGAAGGATAGAAAGGGGGAAGGAGGAAAGAAGGCGGGGAGGAGAACTTGAGAACACTGGATCCTCAAGATGTGGGAAGAACAGAAAGGGAGAGCAAGCAAAGAGATATCTTGATTGAGGGAGTCACTATGGGGCTAGCAAGAAACCTGGCACTAGAGAAATTCTCAGGAATCCACGAGGATGACCCTAGTTAAGACCCTAAGCAGTAGTGGAAAGGGTGCCTGAACTGGCCTTGCCCTGTAGTCAGATTGATGACTACCTTAAATGTCATCATAGAACCTTCATCCAGCAACTGATAGAAGCAGATGCAGAGACCCACAGTGGAACACTGGTCTGAGCTCCCAAAGTCCAGTCAAAGAGAGGGGGGAGCAATATGAGCAAAGGTGTCAAGAAAGACCATGATGGGGATACCCACTGAAACAGCTGACCTGAGCTAATAGGAGCTCACCAGCTCTGGCCTGATGGCGGGGAACCAGCATAGGACCAAACTACTCCCTGTGAATGTAGGTGACAGTTATATGGCTGGGGTAGACTGTGGGGCCAGGGACAGTGGAACCAGGATTTATCCCTACTGCTTGTAATGGCTTTTTGAAACCCATTCTCTTTGGAGGGATACCTTGCTCAGCATAGATATAATAGGGAGGGCCTTGATCCTTCCTCAAAGCAATGTGCTAGACTTTATTGACTTCCCATGGGAAGCCTTACCTTCTCTGAGGAGTAGATGGGGTAGAGTGGGGGAGGAAGGTGGAGGGAATGGGAGGAGGGGAGTGGGAACTGGGATTGGTATGTAAAATGAGAAAAGATAATTTTTCGAAAAACAATTTATTAATTAAAAATAATAAAATAAAAGTGAAAATCCAGAGCCGTTGAGCACAGTCATGTATTGTATCAGCACATCACCAAAACAGAACTCACTGCAGGATCCCTCCCACCTTGATCCCGCACACCCACCCGAGGGATTCCAATCCCTAATGAAATCCAACCTGTACTTTTGTGTGTGGTTTCTTTCACTTAGCATGTTTCCTGAGCTTGCCTAAGATGAAGCAGGCATGGTTTCTCCATTTTTCAGGGCTGGATAGCATTCCTATGATGAGGCCACTGCTCTGAGTATGTGTTCATCCACTGCGGACACCTGGCTATGGTAAGCAGTGTTGTTATGAACATAAGTACCCAGACTTGCTGGCATCTCTCTTCAGTCCTTTGTTGGCATACCCAAGACTAGAATGGTGAGGCCCTATGGAAATTCGGCTTAACTCTTGAGAACGCCCCAGTCAATCCACAATGGGGAAATACAGGCTTTTTAAGTCACTGCATTTCACTTAGTACATACTCAGAAACCCATGTGGTAGCTATACCACACAGCCAACATCTGCTTCACCACGTTCACTTTAAGTGATTTGCAACAGGCTGAAGGTAGAGGAGGTGGATAAGTGTGGAAAGAGCCACACCCAAGAACACTGCTGTGAGGGACCAACCAGCCAGCACAGCAAGCTTCCCTCCTCACTTCACCACCATGCACAGAGGAGACTGGCAAAGCAGAAGTATTTCACAAAGCATGGCTTCAATGAGAGACGTATGGCGGACACCAGAGAAGCACCTGGTTAAGGTGACAAGAGAAATACAAGACAGAGCCACATCCGTGAGTCTATGAGAAGCAGAAACTACACACTAACCCCTGAGAAATAGCTGAATCAATGGCACCATGGAAGAGGGTAGTGTCTTAAGGAAGAAGAGCCTGCTATTGCCCTATGCTGTGATTCCACTCAGTATATAACAACACATAATGCATTAATCTGAGGGGAGAACTGTGCTGTGCACCAGGGCCAGCAAAAACCCATCTGAATCTCTATGGAAGGAACATATCTTATCCCACTGGTCCCCACCTTAACCTGAGACTTTGCCCCTCAGGAGTGTGAGAACCCAAATGCTCCCTTTCGTGCCTGTGGGATGAGGTCCTCAGCTAAGAGCAAAAAGTGCTAGTGGTATGGGTGTTCCCTGCTGGTTCAGATGCCTCACAAGGAAGGGGTTTGAAATGCTCCCATAGAAAACACTGAAGGCAGATGCTGCTTAGGACAGTCTCTCTAGAACCAGCAGCTATCATACTAGCCTCACTGACGAGGGACAAAGGACACTGCCCTCCCCACAACGCCTACAGCTCCAGAGGCAGTGTGTGCAGGAGTCCTCCAGAGACAGTGAGGGTGAGTGTTCAGAGCAGCCAAGAGTACAACTTCCAGGGCACAGCTCCTAGGAAGGAAAGGAGGCCCTCCCCACCCTCTGGGACAGCATAGAAAGACAGAGCGGAGGGTGGCACACTCTGACCAGGGAGCAGTTCTCCAGCTGGGCAGGCTACACAGTACTTCCCTCTGCAGGGCTCTCACTAGGGGCCAACTAACGCAATCCCTGGGACCCAGGTGTTAGTGCTTTTGTTTACAGCTCCTCAGTACAGGTCACAGTGTAGCCAAGTCAGGAAGCTCTAGAAGAGGAGGGCTCAACACAGCTAATGGCAGCTGTGACAGCTGTCAACAACATTCAAAAGCTCCTATGGTGGGCCAGAGTAACCAACAAGAAATTACCTCAGTCAGTCCTCCCAACAATTCTCAGAGACATACACTGGTACTATCTCTACTTTTCAGATGAACAGATTGAGATTCAAAGATAAATAGAACAGGGTTACAAATGGGAAGTGAAGGGCCTTGCTGACCTGGTTCTCCACTCCTGCTGGATAGTCATATGGAGGAGGCCCCTGTCCTCATTCCTGAAGAATTACTGTACTTTCTCTGAGAGAAGTTTGCAATGTTGACACATGTACTATTATGGTCTGAATCTTAATTAATTGCAAAGTCTTATGTGATGAGAACTTGGTCAGAGTGCAATTCTGGAAGGTTCTGGACCCTCTGGGAGATAAGACATAGTGAACAGAAGTTTGGTAACCAAGGCGCATGCCCTGGAGGGATGCTGGAACCCTAAGGCCTTCCTCCCTCCCTCCTTGCTTCCCAGATTCTAACCAAGAGGTGAGCAGTTTCCTATACATCAAGGTCCCACTACAACACTGTGCCTATCCACAGCCTCAAAGGCAACAGTCAAGCAGCCACAAACTGAAA
>PVIU01023405.1:0-27485 GCA_004026605.1 Ondatra zibethicus
AGAAGAAGAAGAAGAAGAAGAAGAAGAAGAAGAAGAAGAAGAAGAAGAAGAAGAAGAAGAAGAAGAAGAAGAAGAACCAAAAACTTAGGAAGAGAAAATTATGTCATTGAGCATTTCGTGGCCAGCACTGAACCTCTGAAAATGCCCGCAGTTCGCCCCTGGAGCCTGCCCCTGAAGCTTGACCCTGTAGTCCACGCCTGCAGACCATGCTTCACTCAGGATAGTCTCCACATCGGTTTTAAAAACACAAAGCATTGATCTATCGCCTCCCCATTTACTCCACATCCAGGGATGGATGTCCAGAACCTCCCCCCACTCCACCACTCTGCATAGTCTAAGTACACAAAGTAGATTCTTTACTTAATACTATAGGGTTTTTTTTGTTGTTGTTTGTTTGTTTTGTTTTTGTCCTGTTTTTATTTGGGCTATTACCAAAATATAGTAGCACTGTCAGGGATTTGCTGAAATGCCAATGCCTACAGCTTGTCTTTCCAAATCCAGGTTGTTGCTCCCTTGGCCCAACTCTAAAGTCTCTCTCTAGGCGATCTGGGTGTAGTTGGTCTGAGACTCACACTGAAAAGCACTGCTTTGTGTGTTAAGCTTGCCGGAGGTTTTGCATATTCAAAGAAGCTGTATTTGGGCCTGGAGAGATGGCTCAGAGATGAAGGGCAGTGACCGCTCTTCCAGAGGACCTGGGTTCAGTTCTCAGCATCCACATGGTAGCTCACAAGTCTCTGGAACTGGGATTCAGTGGGATCTGATGCCCTCTGAGGGCCTCTGAGGGTGTGAGGCTAGCATTGCAGACAAGCATACAAGAAAAACACCCATATATATATATATATAAAATAATTAAAAGAAATGCTTAACGAGAAGATATATTTGAGAGCATTACACATAAGTTGAGATTCCTGTGGTCCAGCTTCCTTCTTGTTGCTGTGAGAAAGCATTCCAACCAAAAGCAACCTAGGGGATGAAAAGGTTTATTTGGCCAACAGTACCGGGCTATGGTCCATCAGTGCAGGCAAGATACAGGCAGGCTACAGTCACGGCACATCCACACTCGGGATGGCAAGGGACAGATGCACCCACTCAGCTAGCCTTTTCCTTTCTTATACAGTTCAGGACCATCTGCCTAGATAGCGATGCCACCCATAAGGGCTGTGTCCTCCTGTATGAATTAAGAATGAAGAAAGTCCACCAGAGACATGCTCACAGGGCAACGGCAACGGGATCTAGGTGAGTCTCCACTCAGATGACCCTAAGTTGTGATGAGTTGATACTTAGAATTAATCACCAAATATGCCTCTTGTGAGTACCTACTGACTGGGAAGCGAGCCCTCTGCCTTAGAGGTTCTGCTTCTGATGACACCCAGGACTAGCCTGACCCCTTTTCCTTTCTCTTCTCAGACACTCCCACCAGGACTGTCCTTTGAGAGAGATCATGAAGACTGTAATCAACAACCAGGATGGAGTCTATATTCTGAGAGGAACAAAGAAATAAGAGAAAAAAAAAAAAACACTCAGCCACTGCTATTTGGTAATTTAGATTCTTTTCCCCATTTCTTCACGGCTTTGATGCTCGAGACCAAAACATCATTTAAAAAATGAAAAGGTAAAAGAATTGGCATGTGTGTTTAAGAACCCATATTTAAATTGTTCATAATTTGATTATTTTTTGCTGGTTCTATTAATCAGAAGAGTAATTAAATGCAAATATAAGCATTTAAGGCCTCAAAATTTATGCAGAAAAATCTGAGTGGAATTCTAAGAATATGTATGTATATGTGATATATAAATTATAATTGAAGGGCCTTTCCAAGAACATTTGCTTAATAAATAGACACGAGAGTGGAAATTTTTGCAATGCTAATTACCATGTTACTTTTCTCTCTCCAAGTCTTGCAAGATGCTCTGAGGCATGTCACAGGTACTCAACTGGAAGAGACACCATCTCTAATGTCTGTTTCATGGGAAGAACTGGAGACTCAAGAAAACCCATGTGACTGGGGGCAGAAAGGGCTTCCAAGAACCCTTTGATTATTAACGGCTGTCTGTGCGGCAATGAGGCGGAAACACTACACTCAGAGGCACCAGAGAGCATCCAAGTCCAAGTCCAGGACATGATTTGGAGTTAGTCCACGCATCAGTTTAAAAATAGAAGATGGAGAGGGCCAGTTTCAGCCAAGACTGCCTCAGCTACCCTTCCATTGAGGAAGACGGCATGGCGAGACACACACGGGCTGGCTGAGGTACCACGGAAGCATTCATGCTAGCAGACCAGCAAAGGTCTCACGTCCTCGGGTTGGTTCTGGAGATGTAGAGAGATCAGACTGGAAGTCTGGGGCAGCCACTGGCACCTCTCCTCCTGATGAGTACTTTGTTCCCTGCAGGGCTCTGCCAGGGCCTGATCCCAGCCATTGGTGTTGCTAGGTAAAGGCTGTTTTTCACAGTCAGCGACTCGTAAACTAAGAAAACACATCGCTGGAGGTTCAGAGCCGGTAACAAAATCTAAACTCCCTGGAAGATAGTGAATGTTGCTCAGACAGGAATTAAAAGCCGTTGACTGACCAAAACCTCTGCCCTAGGCTTTAGCCTCCTCCTCCTCACTATTGTTTGCTCACAGTGGCAAATATGCTACTGTACCCAGTGGGTCCTACTGAGTGGAATAGTAGCCATGACGGAAAATTATCAAAGCGTGGTGTCATTGACCTTTAACCACTGCTGCCTGCCCCTCAATTCCCAGGTGGGTCTGGGACATCAACTTTTCATATTGGGAATGTTGTGGGTAGCAACTGGGTTCTTTATTGGCATCTGTGGTGGGAGTGCTAGTTGAGAATGTGGTCCTGGAGTTGCGCATTGGCCTAGAAACCCAGTGTGTAAACTGTGTGGGGGGGGGTATCTAGGCAGTTCACAAACACAACCAAACCATTGCAACCTTCTGTAAGCGTCACTCATTTTCAGAGGCTGCGCTTTCGTTCCTGGCCGCTGTCTAGAGCTGAGTAATCACACGGAAACTATATTAATGACAACAGTCAGCATTTTATTAGCCAGTACAAGTGACAAATCTTTACTGTGTACAAAAACATTGTCCCACGGCAGGTAGTAGATGACACCAGTTACATTTTAAAATGGGAAAGACCAGAGAGATTACCCTAGCGCATGACCTAATTGCCCTAACTATACGGGGATCCCAGCCTGACCTAGTGGAATTTTGGGAGCATTTGGTTTAAGCATGACCTGCCACACGGCTACCCTACGGGAGCAGATCGCAGTGCACACTTGGATCTTCAAGGCCCCCTGTTTGAGGCCTGCAAAAGCAAAGCTGGGGTGTGCTGGGGTGTGCTGGGGTGTGCTGGGGTGTGCTGGGGTGTGGTCCTAAGGAAGAAACCCTGGCTCTCGCTCTTACCTCAGCTCCCTCACGCACACGGGCTGCTATGAATCCTCACAATAGTGGGATCTAGCGTCGTCATTTCTTTCAGAAAGGTAACAATCCACCTTTGAATGCTCTTTCTTCAAGAACATGGGGCCCTAACCCAGTGTGACCCCAAACACAAGCTATGGATTAAGCAAAAACACATCCTAAAAGTGTTATTGTTAAGTATCCTCCCTTCTCGGAAGAACTTGGTGCCTCAGCGGCTTTTCCAGTCCCAAGTTTCTGGCGTCCTTGCTGGAGGTGAACTCTGCTGGTTTCCCAGTTTCGAATCCATCCTACATTTGCTGTCCTGGTTACTCCTCAGTGTGGAGTCCCACCCGGAGGATCCTCCCTGGCCTGTCCGTCAGCTGTGGTGCTCTGGGCTTGCCTCCGTGTGCCTTCAGTTCTACTAAAAGTTCTGAGTCTCTGTTAGTCAGTTATGCTGGCAGCATCGGGGCAGTAGGTAGTCAGTTATTTTTTGGGCCGCCAGCTCACAAATAATGACATGGAGACTTCTCATGAATTATGAAAGCTTGGCCTTAGCTTAGGCTTGTTCCTAACTACTTTTGTAACTTAAATGAATCCATGTTTTCTAGTCTACACTCTGTCACATGGTTCTTTACCTCATCTGTCCACACTGCCCGTGCTGCTTCCTCCCCATCTGGCTGGTGATTCTGCCTCTTTTCTTCCCAGAGTCCTCTCTGTGCCCGGAAGTCCTGCCTATAACTCCTGCCTAGCTATTGGCCAGTCAGCATTTTATTCCAGCACCAATCAGAGCAGGACAGTTTCACACAGCGTACAAACATCCCACAATGGCAGTCACTACCCGCTCCATCCTCAG
Organism: Ondatra zibethicus; assembly: GCA_004026605.1. Lineage (NCBI taxonomy): Eukaryota > Metazoa > Chordata > Mammalia > Rodentia > Cricetidae > Ondatra > Ondatra zibethicus. The sequence continues at coordinate 4,254 of PVIU01023405.1, forward strand.
CACCCGCTACCTGTTGAATATGAGGTAGCAGTGGCACGGAATTCTCTGGAATCCCTGCCACACCTTGTTGTGTCTGAGTGTGTTAATGTCACCTACTGGGCTCATGTGTTTGAGTACTTAGTCTCTGGCTAGTGACACTGGTTTAGAAAGGTGGGTCACTGGGGGTGGACCTTGAGGTTGTATAGCTTGGGCTGTATGTACTTAGCCCCCTCTACTGCCTGAGTGTGCAGACAATGTGATCAGCCTCCTCATGTACCCGCTGCCACGGCTTTTCCTTTCATGATGCGTTCAGCCCACAAACAACGCAAACCCTTTCTTTCTGAAGTTGATTTTGTTAGGTCTTTTGTCCCAGAGATTTGTTAGTACAAATCTCTGGATGGGGTAGAGGGTGTTCTACTGACACCATACAGCTCCTACTAAAGATCCCTTCTTTTCTCACTGCTCCAGTGACTGCCATTCACCCACGAACTGGCATCAACAGTGACTCTGATTTTATCCGTATCAGCCCAGGACTTCTTGACGGTTGTTTAGGTAAATGCAGGCTCACTCTCTCTGTAATGGTCACTCTCAAGTCTGGTATGATCTCCATTCTTTAAAGCACATGATTTGAGAGCCACACACTGTTGGTCCTCGGGGGTTCTGTATGGGTGAACGGCCCTACTTATCTTAATTTTCTCATTACTTCAAAAGCAAGATTCTTGGTGGTTTTTCAGTTAATTGTGAACTTGTATAATGAGAAGTACAAAACGTGAGATGTCCAAGTCCAAGGTACTGGTGTCCTGCAGCAAGGGGGAGCAGTCCTTTTCAGGGTCGCTGGAGCATATTTCCACATGTTTGTGTCTTTTGTTGTTGACTTCAGTTTAAAGGGCAACATGCTGTCTGACGCTCTTTGCTTGAATATGCATGTGTGGAACAAAATTCCTTTGGGCTGAGCTTGGCCCCAGGCTCCAGGGCTACTGAGTCAGTGATGTACGAAGCTGACAACTTTAAGCAGAAGCCCACATCAGACAAGGTTACATGTTGTTAAATCATGTTACAAGGTTACAAGGTTACAAGGTTAAATCATGACACACAGAGACTCCTAGACCCCAAACCCGAAGGTCCCCCCAGCATCAACCCCTTGGCATTCAAGGTGACTTCAGAACATGATGGGTGGAGACATCAAGAATCCACAGCGCTTCAGGAACATACCACATCTGACACTCATTTCCCTCCTTTGATGTTGGGATACGTTATGTTCCTGGGTGAAAATGACTTTGAATGAGACAAGGCCCATTCCTCTCAGTGAAGGTCAAAAGTAGAGATTCAAGCACTTGGGTCTGGATATCACACAGGCAACTGGGAGGAGGTAGGGCTTGTCTGTCGAGGATCACAGGAGCACACAACACAAACCTTTCTTTAAGTTGCCATTGTCAACTATTTTCCCACTGTACAGAAAGTACCCACAAGAGTTCCAGGAGAGGTCGCAGCCGTCACGTTTCTACCCCTTCTAAAGCTTTGCGGGCAGCAGGTGTCCCTGGCAAACATGGAGCAGGTGACTCCCAAAAGCTGCATTAGTCCTGCGCTGTCTTAGAGCCTATCCTGGGAGGGAAAGTGTCTTCCTCGCCAATCAACTGGCTATTAAACTCCATCTGTTCATTCATTTCTGTAGGCTACAGACCATCTGAATGTAAAATACACCATTTAATAACTTAGTCCCTTACACTTTAAAAGAAAAAAACTTAATTGGTCTGGGAACTTACCTGAGGGACTCCAGTTCATTCACTGCCGTGGCGAGCATGAGGAATTGTGTAAAACTTTTTTCTTCTTGTTTTCCCCCTCCCTTGGTCCATCCCTCCCTCTGTCTGTCCGTCCCTCCATCCATCCCTCCCTCCCTCTGGGACTTCCTCCCTCCCTCTTTCTTTCTTTCTTTCTTTCTTTCTTTCTTTCTTTCTTTCTTTCTTTCTTTCTTTCTTTCTTTCTTTCTTATTGCTCCGTGATCCATTCGAGCCTGTGTTCTGGTATTATCTAGAACATCACCTTCTTTCTTATGTCCACACCATCATCTCATGAAGAAATCCCAGGGAAAATAAGTTCAAAGCCACACCAACTCAAGGATTTCATTGTACTCTTACCTATTAATTTTTTACCACTTCTTGATATAAGATAAATGAGAATCGGAGGCCTCTTTAGCAGGGACAATAGTTACATCTGTATGTCCTTGGTTATTCTTTACATATGAAATTATTGCTGCATTCAGATGAAGGCATTAGTGCCACAAAAATATTGATAATACTGGTTCATGGTGGGATGCGACCCGTGTATGTCTCTTACCTTTTCACTGTATGAATGAAGACCAGCAAGCCAGAGAGCAGGTGCAGTGACTCATCAAATGCTGTGTCTCATCCGTCACCCACAAGACCCATCAAAGTTCTCAGGATGAACCGTGCTGAGCTCATGAGTCAAGGTTCCTATTTATGAGGTAAGCAGGCACTGCTAACACAACACCCCCCTTTCGGCAGTGTGTCAGTCTTATTCTGGCTTTATAACATTTGTGGTTAAAATTGAGCTGCTGTCTCTTTACAGAAATAGCACGCTGGTCATCGGCATTAATGAGGTATCTGATGGCAACCTGCTTCTGATGAGGAGATGATGATGAGACAGAAATTGTTTTTGAACACCTTACCATCATCTTCACATCTAAAATGTCTCCTGGAAATCATAAACAGGACAGCCAGAACCATTCTCCATCTGCGACGATGATGAGACATCCTCTCATCACCTGGCCCGGTCCAGAAATATTTCTAGAAAACACAACTTCTGTGAAATCCAGGTTGTCAGCATGAGGGGAAAGCTGGCAGAACATAGGGTTCCGTTGCTAAGAGATTCCTGGCAGGCAGCACGTGTGCGAGATGACTCTGGGTGACACCATTGGGAGGGGAGAGTTCCAAATGACTGAAAGCGGGGGTTCAGAGTGACAAGGGGAAGCGAGGAGAGCCAGCGCAGGGGCTTCAGCCAGAGTCCCTGTCCACGATGGAGCAGTCATCTGGACTGGGGATGATGCTTTCAGACCCAAGTAGCATGCTTCTGCCTGGTCCTGCTTCGTATTGAGAGCAAGTGTGAGGATCTGTGGTTTCCTAGGGGAGGGTGTCAGAGGGCCACGCAATGGTTGGCACAGCCTGGATTTGTAGCCGCGTTTTAGGGGTTTTGAATGCAAAAGAAAAGTAAATAAGCCTGTTGTGCACACCCATAGCTCTGTCCCTCAGAGAGGCTGGGGATGTCCAGGGAGTGTGTGACATTTGCTGTGGCTCCCAAGCACCTGAGGAGCTTAAGTGACTGGGAAACCAGGAGATCCCATCTCTTTCTGTGGGTGAACCCAGAGGTTAAACAGGTAGGTCCAGGCTGCACAGATAACTTATGATCCATTGGGACCACAGGCCACCTTATTCCCAGGGCATATTTTGGTATACAGACAAAATGCACACATGGGCCATGGAGCACCTGAGTCAATGGTCACCCCCGTGGCTGCTGCCAGGATGAACCAGCAAGGCTTAATGAGAACAGGACTCAGAGGTAGGGCTACTGAACAGCCTGAAGGGAGAAGGGTGTTTCCTCCTCTGCCTCTGCACACCCTCTTTCCTCCATTGGATGGTGTGGATACGTCCCTTGTTTTTAGTGAAATACATTATATTTTTCTCGGCCAGTTGCTCTCAAACTTCTGTCAGGTCCTAGAGGTTGAGTGGGTGGCACCTTGACGGTACGATGGTGAAGCTTTCTTCCAAGCAGGGGTGATGGGATCCGCGCCAGCAGCAGGGCTCATCCACACTGTTAGGACACATTGTCGTCCCACCCTCTCTGAAAGTGTACCTTCAAGAATACTTCGTAGCAGCAAAGTGAGTCTAACTTGAAAATATGTATTCACCAAGTCCGGCTCCTGGTCCCTCTGCTCATTGCTAAGTCCCTGGGATCTGTCCCCATGCCATCCACTTTAACTACATGATACGAGTTACACATGGCCTCCTCTACAACTGGAGCTTTTCCTCTCTTCGGCACAGTTTAGTTTCCAAGGCGAAGGGCTAGCCAATCAGTGGCTACCATCTGCAGTCCATGCATGAAGGGTGTTATCCAGCTATCCGGCTGTAATCAGTTCCCCCAAATCACTGGTTTAGGGTGTTGCACTCAGGACACAGTTGCAAGTTGAGAGCCTAATAGTAACTGATGATTTAAGATTTTATAGCCAAGGTGTTCAGACACACTGGAGTTTAAAGAATTTCTTATTTAGTAAGCTCTTACCGTTGTTTTCCATATTTTGTGCCAACATCATAAACCAGAGTGGCCCTATTTTAAATACTATTGGTCTAGAATTGAAAGTCATTTAAATGTTTTTCGGCAGAGTGGGAAAGAGAAGAGAGCAGAGGCCGTCAGAGAAGGAGGTGTGGGTGAACAGGCAGGGCCTCAGCATCCCGCAGTCTTTCCCGAGCTCTTTTGATTCTCGATGCTGCCTTTGTCCTGCCACAAGGGAACTATAGCCTGAAAAGGATGACCCCAAACATTGGCACCTGAAACTATCTATACACCGAGACAAGACAAAACAATAATTTAAAAAAATAAATATTTTGTGTATGAATGAGTGTGTGTGTGTGTACATGGCGTACACAGAGACTAGAAGAAGGCTCTGCCCGCGTGATACAGTGATAGGTGGTTGTGAGCCATCCGGTATGGTTTCCAAGGATAGAACTCAGGGCCTCTGCAAAAGCAGCAAGCACTCGTCTTAATTCCTGAACCGTCTCTCTGGACCCCCAAACAATGATTTTAAACCACAGAATAAAATCAAACCCCAAATTTTATGATACAGGAAAAAAAGGTGAGGATCCCCAGATGCAGGCCATTAGAATCTGTGGTGCATGGCTGAGACAACATAGGAAGGGTAACGGGAGCCTTAAACATGGCAAATGGAGGATGTAGGCCAAGGAAGCCATGGCTGAACTACATGAATTAGAAAAGAGCAAAAACCCAGTTAACACCGCAGATGGAAAGAACCAGTAAAGATAAGGAAGAAACTCAGTTATCAGGAAAGTCGATGTTAAAAAAGGATCTTGGTAAAAAATGTAAAACCAGACCCACTGAATGCAAATGTAACTGTAGGCATCCCACGGAATATGGGTAGGCTCACACGGCTTTGAAGCAGTTAATGAAAGAGAGAAAGCAAAAGCTTTATTAAGCCTAAGACATTTGATTAAATATGTGCACAAAATCCTGAGATCTAGACACAGAGATGAGCACAATACTAGAAAACTACCTGTTAACAACGCCCCCCACCCCTAGCCCCATGCGGAGGAACCATCAAAGGAAGAAAGACCTAATCCTGAAAAGGCCTTTCGGAGTGTGTCATCAGGGGGCGTTGGGGAACCTCTAATTCAGATTCTGGAAAGAACAGAAAGCTGGTCCTCAAATTTAAAGATAATTCTCTGAATTGTAAATAGGAAAAGATTTAGACCGTGCGGATTAAACACACATGAATGATGATGAAATAATCCTAAACTCACTCACTTGTGGGACATAAATGCTTATAAAAATGGCAAACACAAAGAAACCCTGTAGTCTAGTTTCAGATCACAGAGATGGCTAGACAGGGGATCTCACAGCTAGCCTCTCTATGAACACTGTCTCTATTGATGCTGAGTCTTGTATCCACATCTGTTTAAGGACCGATTTATGAACGATCATCGCATAGAGACTACCTAGACATAAACAGCCCTATATCTCAACGCCCGCTCCAACACAGCATGGTGCTCAGAAGCAGCAACTTACTAAGAGCAGCCCCAGGCAAGGAAGACTGGAGTCAGAGCCACACAACTTTATCTGAGAAAAGAAACAAGGGGAATGAATTCTGGAGGAAAATAAAAAGATGCAAAATGTAAATAAATTAGGAACTATATGTGTGTATGTGTATTTCAGACATTGTAATGACAGCTTAAGTATTTGGGGAAAGTCAGCTTGATTATTTATGGTGTGCCTGTTGCTTGTAGCTATCATTGCAGGAAGGAAACTGATGGAGTGTGCTTCCCTTCCTTATTACCAACACCAAAATAAGTTTCCTATGGATAAAAACAGTAACTGTTAGCAACCGCAACAGAGTGAGCGCCTAAACACACACAGGGACACACACTTGAGCATGCAACACACACACACACACACAAACACACATACGAGAGCTCCATGCAAACACCTCTATTAAGAAATGAGATTCCTAAAAATGAAACTCAGAAGACAGATATATGTTTTGCATTATAATTTCAAAAACCCTTCATTATGAAAAAACACACACAAACAAAAATTCCGCCATGATTGCGAGTCAGAGATAGAGTGCTTGCTTTGCTATCCCCAGACCCTGGGTTTGAGCCCCTGGATCATGAACCCAGAAATCATTAAACAAAATCAGCCACCACAAAACCCACCAGGAAATGACGCATTCAGAAAAATTACCCTAACACAAACATTAGTGCTGTGAGTTCACAATGGTAGATTAGATAGACTCTAAGATTCTTCCTAGGTCTGAATTTCTATAACCTTGAGTGCGTCATCCTTCATAGCTTTACCGCCTGGGTAGTTACCTCAACTAGGCTTGCCACAGTTTCTAAACCAAAATACTTGTGTTGAATTCCTCACCCAGAAAGCACCCAGAATAAAGTTAAAATGGACGACTGGGGCAACCTGGGGAAACAGCCACCAGGCATTCTTGAGGCTGGTGGAGGAGTCCATGTTGGTCTGGACCTCATCCAAACACTTAACATAAACACAGCAATTAGATGTCTACCCCAAGCCCTACCAGGACTATTCACAATTACATAAAGTAGTAAGTTTCTCCCTCTGAACTCAAATATAAGTTGCTGGAGCAGGTCACCCATGTCCAGAGAAGTAAAGACTCCATTAGAGAATGAAAGGGTCATTTCATCATCCTGATGAAAATGACCAAACATGTCGCCAACAGGAGTGTTAGACCTGGAAAATCAGAGACAGAAACCAGCACTAACATTGTAAGAGACACAACTTTCTTCCAATTAGAACTGAGTTTGAACTTGTGAACTGAAATAGCATGCCATGAATGTAAAAACCCAGCTCAAATGAAATCAAGATGTAGTATCATTAAAACACTAAATATAGAAGAAAATAGAATTGTTTGAGCACTTGGAAAAATGTGGCATAATATATGCAGGGGGAAATTAGCATGTCACGAGGTTCTATTTTTGAATGTTTCCCTGAAGTGTGCCTTTGGTTTGGGTGCTTTCTGGGTACATACTTTATTTCATGAACGATTTAGGGCCCTAACCTGTTCTGCCTCCACCTTCTGCAGGTCCTTGATTGGCTAACCTGAGGCAAGAGAGGATGTTACTTGACTAGAAGTTCAGCTAGAGCATCTCCTGATGACATTGATGGAAGAGAAAATCTTTGCAAAGGACTCTAGAATAGAAGGAAGGGGCTTCTGACCTGCGTAGGACAGGGCCTGCAGGTGCGGGATTCTGAGCAGGAGCTGTGGGATATTCCTGCACCATTCCAGTTTAAAGCAAACGGTTGTCTTTTGGAGCCGGCACTAAAGGCAAGTAACCACTGCCTGATGTCTTTGGTGTGCAGGAAGAGACTTTTGTTCCGCCTCACTCGGTTCCTTTGTTTGATGCCGTTTCATGTTGTGATCCCGCGTGAAACAGGTTTCCAAAGGAAGGCACTGTATGTTGAGCATCTGATCCCTGTAAAATCAGGCGGCTTTGCTTCCCCAGAAAAGTCCTGTCTATTTCTTGTGAACTAACCCCCTTTGATGCTTGCTGCCTGGCTGCTATTTGGGAATAAATATTTTGTCTCCAAGTGAGAAAAACGTGAAAGCCCACTTAGATAAGCCGCAGACAGGGCAGGGCTTGTCACCTGTTGTCACCTGTCCCCCCCAGTGAGTCTTCCCGTTCTCCCACTCACTCCCCGAGTGGTGTCACAAGACAAGTGAGCTTTCTCTCTGCGTATTTGGAATCAAGTCTTCAGTCACAGTAAAGTGTTCTTTGCGCCATCTATTCTGAGAAACATCTCCAAAATGAACAATCCCAGGCCCCGCCTCTCACATCGAGGGGAAAGAAATGTGGCTGCTTCCGGGTTCAAGTGGCTTCAGGTGTGGGAAATAATTTCATGTTTGTTGTGGATGAGAAAGGTCAGTCCTGCTTTGGTTTTGCTCACAATGGACAGAGAATAAGCTGGCTCTGAGTGAGTAGGCACAGAGTGATGTGCTGTCTGTCTGTCCACTTCCTTTCACAGGCCGTTTTTTGCTTCGTTCTTTTTTTTTTTCTGTAGATCTTGACCCTGCGCCCCCCCCCCCCAGAGGGGAAGTAACCAAGCGATGACACCCATGGAATATTAAACAGAAAACAGTCAAACAATCAACTTGGTTTACAGCCAGGTCAGCTGGAAGCGGGGAGTCAGCTGGAAGCGGGGCATCAGCTGTAAGTGGGGAGTCGGCAGAAAGAATCTGAGGCAACAGTGATGCTAGAAGCATGGTTCATGAAGCCAGCGTGCTGTGTGTGTGTGTGTGCATGCGCTCGAGTATGTATGTGTGTATTCACATATGTATGCGTGTGAGTATGTGTGTCTGTGTGTGACCGTGTGTGCTTATGTATGTGTGTGTATGAGTGTCTATTTGTATATGTCTGTGTGTGTGCACACATGCATGCATGCTCCATGGGAGAGGAAAGATCCCTGTCAGTAACCCTCCAGAACTCTGAGGAGGACCTCCCAGGAGACTGTGCTTTTTCTGTAGCTACAGTCTCTGGGGACCACCTGCCAGGTGTCCAAGGTCACATTCCATTGGGGGAGGTGTAGGACTTGGGACAACGATGGCCCTGGACCCAGCATGGTGATCTGGTTTTCCTGAGGGTCCATCCGTCTTTTCTTAAGCGCTGGGCAGTGGTGTCAGTGGCTTCCTCCTAGAAGCAGCTGGGAGAGACGGGCCGAGGTGGGCTCATTGTCCCAGTGAGTGCAGCCGAGGTAACCACCCTCGGCTGCAGTCACCTCTCAACTGCAGCCTGGAGGGTTCCCGCTCACCATGTCCTTCAGCTGTAGGAGACAGGTCCCCACCTCTGTTTACTCCTTTCTCCTCTTTCTGAGACATGTGGATGCTGGGAATGGAACCCATCACCATGGGCTTCTCATGGCTCTCCTGCCTTCTAGGGATAAGGCCTGCATCCCAGCTTCCAGCAACCCGGCCTCTCCCATCATGCCAGAATTGCTGAGGATTGTCTCCATGCAATTCAGATACCCCAGCCTCAGTCTGCATGTGGTAGATTCATGGATCATGCTCAAGAAATTAGAATAGGAGTGGAATGAGATTGAATAGAAAGAGTAGAATAGAAGTCAGCCTGTATCACATTTTCTAAAGATGGTATTCTTTAATGATGCTTTGGTTCTCATGGTGTATGTGTGTGTGTGTGTGTGTGTGTGTGTGTGTGTGTGTGACTATACATGTATGCATATATCTGTATAATTGTGTGAGTATACACATATGTGCATTTGTCTACATGTGTTAATGTGCGTACATGTGTCTGCATATGAGTGTGTGACTGAACAGATATGTGCATGTTTCTCTGTGCATGTGTGGGTGGGTGTGAGTATACATGTGAATTTATCTGCAGGTTGTATGTGAGTATACACATGAGTACATATGACTGCATGAATGTATGGTGTAGATGAGTATACATGTGTGTGCATTTATCTGCATGAATATATACGCATACGCATGTGTGCATGTATCTGAATGAATATGTATGTGTGTGAGAATGCATGTATGTGTGTTCATGCTCAGCTCATTGCTTCATTTCGTAGTGTCCATTCTTGATCTCGGATCACAGCCCGTGATGTAGATAGTTTGACGTGTCTGTGGTGGACATAATCACTATTCTCACACACTTGCTCTCCTTCTTCAGTAGGATCATGTGTCTTTAGCTGTATGTGCCAGGATGCTCATGGAACGGCACATCCTTCTGGAGAGGAGAACTGGGCACTTTAGAACCAATGGCCACTTACAAGGCTGGAATATCCCCGTGCAGTCAGTGTGCGCAATGTGGGGAAGCATGATCTACATCAATCCCGGGTAGGGTCATCGTAAATAAACGTGCAGAAGTAAAGCCATGCTGCCTCGGCACGCAGTGCCTCCTCCACTACCTGACTGATCCAGTCTGACCAGCAAAGGGTTCCCAAGGCAGTACCTCTGATTAGCGCCTAAGAGGCGGTTGCAGCGCCTCTCTCCCTCCTCAGGAAATATCCTGTGTAGTTACAGGGAAGGAGGCAGGGGGTACACGGATACAGCTTGTGCTCTTGCCCAGAGTGACTTGGAGATGGCGTGTGCTCTAGAAGGTGCCTGCTGTCCTGGGCGAGGGTTGGCCTAGTGGCTTTGACAAGCACAGGCTGCGCCTAGTGTTCCAACACAGGGTTTGTGTAGCTCCTCAGACACAGCCACCTGTCACTGCCTCCTCTACCAGTTAGCATCCTGCATCCTGCCTGGGTTGTCACGTTTGCAGTGATGAAAGAAATTTACTGTCACATCTAATTTGATCAGCAACTAAGCTTTGATTAAGAATGTCCAGGGCATTTAATGGCACATTTTAGGTGCATTTATAAGTTTCCTGAGGAGTTCAACCGAAAGGAAAAGGTGTGGCTTGCACAGGGTGGTACTTCCCTGAGGAATGGGCCCCCCTGCACCCCAGCACCCCTGCACCTCAGCCCCCCTGCTCACTAGGCCCTCAGCACCCAAGTCCCCCTGCACCTTAGTCCCCCTGCACCCTAGCTCTTCTGCCCCAGTTCTTCTGCACCCCAGCTCCCCTGCATACTAGTCCCCCAGCATCGTATCCCCTCTGTGCCCCAGCCCGTCAACACTTTAGTCCTGGCTGCGCCGCTTAGCTTCTCCTTTAGTCTCCCTCAGGGCTTTCTTTAGAAAAGCAGATACTGGTTGTGCTCATTCTTCTCTCTAATTCTGAACAAGACGGCCTTACAGGGCCTTGACCTCTCCTTCCTCACATACCAAGTGAAGGGACACTAGCCTACTTGAGCATGTGGCTCTGGCAGGCCTTGCCCTTCTCCCCCATTCCCCCTGTCTTGCTAAAAAATCTTAGATTACATTCCTAAAGCTTGCCACCAAGGTCTAGTCCCTTACTTGGCCAATTCCTCCCACTTTGGCCTACCTGATTGACATGTCCAATTAAAATCAAACACCTCATCCTTACATGGGGTTTCCTTTTTTCCCTTTTTAAACTACCATTTGCCTATGGGCCATGTCTGTCTCCTCTCTATCCAGAGGCATCCTTTGTCCCACCAGAATAAATACCCCTTCTCTCTCCTCTCCCTTGATCCCTTTTCCTCTATCTCCCGTCTTTGTCCCTTATTCCTATCTTCTGTCCTTCTGGAGCAAATAAATCTCCTTTGTGCTGAGAACTTGGCCTTGTGGTGTCCCAAACCCATGTTGAGGTTCCCTATACTGAGAGTTGAAAAAGCAGAGCAGGGGTTTTCTGGAGCTGGCAAGCGGCCGATGAGGGTCAGTGATCCTCAGGGGTAGAAAGAAATAGCGAGGGCTTGCCAGTCTCCAGTTCTCCTGTCAGGAGACTCTCTAGGCTGCCCTGCAGGGAAGGGAGTTGCAGGGGAGATGGAACAGGAACCCACAGAGGCCAAGTACACAGAGCCCCCAGGAGGGCTCCAGGGAGAAGAGCTGCAGGCCACTGGAGAGCACGCTGAGGGCTGCAGAGGCCCTTGGGACCTTCAGCCTGTGTCCTGACCAGGACATGACCTCACTCTTGGGAAAGAACCCTTTGAGCAGCCAGGAGGAAGAGTCCCCTGAGCTCCCACAGTCTGGAAAGGTCACGTGTTCTCAGTATCTGGCTAGAAGACAGCTTGGGCATCAAGAGGATTGGCAGAAGGGCGTCGCCTCAGTAGTGGGCAGGTTCAGCCCTGAACTAAAAGGTCACTTGGGTCCCACTTTGCTGCGACAGAGTGCAGAATGTGAAAAGACCCAAATGTTCCCGAGAGGTTTAACTGTGTCCCAGATCAAAGAGCAAGGATGTTTACAGGGACGAAGAAACAACCAACACCCAACAAGGTCAACTATGTAATATTTGCACCCACCAGTCTTAAATATCTGACATGAAAAGGGGGGCGGGATACAGATCAACAGAAGCAAAACACAAATGCCCGAACATGACGTGCAGAGTTGGTAGGGCCGGATGGTGTGCCAGCCTTATGGCTCTGGTCTCTTGACTGAGAAGCTGCTGGAAGGCGAAGCTGTTTGAGGCAGACACACAAAATGAAGTCAGAGGCTAGAAGCTCACCAGGGGAGCAGCCGTGTCTAAGGAGAGTAACAAGGGCAGCAAGAGCTGCAGCATCCACACGTGTGCACAAAGGCTGGTGGATGTGAAGACATCACCAAAGGAAGCACCCAGAAGAACGGCAAGATGATTCCACAGCTCAAGTGCTTGCCTTGCAAACCTGAGGACCTCAGTGCAGCCCACAGAACAATGGCATCTCCTTGTGACCTGTGCTGGAGGCTGGAGGGCTTGCTAGACGATCACTCTAGCTGAGTCCATGAACTCTAAGACAGGGAGAGACCATAGATGGGCAGCATCTGAGGAGTCACAGCCTCGGTTGTCCCCTGCTCTCTATGTCTGTGCATGTACACTGGTACTCACAAGTGTACCTACATACATGCACACATACATGCACATATGTGTGACACCTCACCTAATCACCAGGGCCCTTAAGGACAGCAGAGGAGAAGAACTTGTAAAAAGATGATGTCCCCAAACTGCCCCAACATAGAAAACATGGCTTAAAATTTTCTAGGAGTTGAACCATGCTAAACATTTGCTTCCATGTATATGTGCACACATGGACACAGAACCAAGGAAGCAACACTGGGACACTTGGTAACTGATTGCACAAAGTGACTCACAGCCAGACCTCCAGAGGTTTGACTTGATAGCATGCATTTCCATTTTGATCCCCAGAGACATCTTCTTGTCCTTGAGTATTCAGGGATACCATGAAGGACTTGAGACAGGCTGCCTAGACTTGGTCTCAAAGGTCAGCTCTTGACACTGCCCACATTGCCTACTGTCCGATGCAGCCCTTGGGCAGGATGCAAACAGTTATCTGACCAGTCCCCAGGCATCTCAAGCCTTGGGGAGTGGTGGTAGCCAGGGGGCTCACCGCTGTTCTGGCTTCCATTCTGGGTCACCTTGCTCCAGGCTTGGCATGGATAGCCACTGCATTTAGAATCATTGTGACCTGTGCCTTTATTTCTGGGCTGAGATGGACAAACAGCACATGCTGTCCCTTCTTGGAGGGAGACTGCTTGTTGCTTCCCAGCTGCTTAGCCCCGAAATAATCACACAGAAACTATATTATTTAAATCACTGCTTGGCCTAGTAGCTCTAGCTTCTTATTTTCTAAATCTTACATCTTAATTTAACCCATTTCCATTAATCTGTGCATCACCCCAAGGTCGTGGCCCACCAGCTAAGTTTTAGTGCATCTGTCTCCAGTGGCAGCTCAATGGCTTCTCCCTGACTCTGCCCTTCTTTCTCCCAGCATTCTGTTTAGTTTTCCCCGCCTAACTAAGTTCTGCCCTGCTATAGGTCCAAAGCAGTTTCTTTATTAGCCAATGGTATTCATGGCATACAGAGGGGAATCCCATATCAGTCCCTTCCTGTCCATCTTGTAGACATGTTTTATCATACATGCATGATGCAGGCAGCAGGGTTTCATGAAGACATTTCCTGCTCTCTTTCATTGCATGGTGGCGGTGTTCACCCTCCTCCCCCTTATCTACTCCCCTTCCCTCCTCTCAGCCTGCCCACTTCTGCTAGTTTCCTTGCCTCAATTTCCCTTCCGCAGGCACAGGACTTGCTGCACCTGGGACTGCTGGTTGGGCAAGTCATAGAACAAGTGGCCTATTCCAGTTGTGAGCCAACAGGAAGGCAATGGAATTCTTGCATTTCAGTCTAAGAAAGGGAAACACAGCCCTTTCAGGGAGATATAAAGTTTTGGCTTCACTGATATAAATAAATAAAATTTACTCTTGTAGAACCACATGAAAATTATATGTGTCTTATAAATTTATGAAATACTGCCTTCTGGAGAGATGTTCATAAACTCTTGATTTTAAAAACATAATAGAAAATGAGCTGCCAAGAGCCCTACACAACTTAGCAATGCATGAGCTGGGTGATTTGTGTTGCGTTGATTAGAAATTAGGGATTGTAAAAAGGCATTAAACAAAGCAGTACTTTAAACCAGTTCAGTCAACCAGTTCACGACTTACCTGTGACTTAGGAAGTCTTGATTATGCTTCTACATTTCTGTACAGAGAGAGTAGACATGTTAGGATAGTCTCCTCCTCACTTTGGGCTTCTTCTTTGGATAAAAGTGCGTGGATAAATCAAGTTGTCTGTGATTAGGTCTCACACTTTTGTGAAAAGTGTTTCAGTATGTTTTTATTGCTCCCCCAACACTCTCTCCTGCTCTCTCCTTTTGAGCCAAGCTTGACCCTCTATCTGTTGAACTGATATAAAATACTTGGCTAGCTTAAAGCACACACACACATACACACACTCATGCACACTCATTGCATTTTGTGGGTAGGTACATGAGTGTACAGCCTTGCCTATGCCCAATTGTTATTTGGAGTAAAGAGTAAAATCCCAAGAGTGGGAAACTTGCTCTTAGCAGTAAATTCAATTAAAATTGAAGTGGTGGGTGTAACTGTGGATGAATAACTTATTGGTTTTAATTTTAAGACCACAATGGAATGTAGAGAAGCCATGAAAGAGTTTCCAGTCCACTGGGCTCCCTAAACGTTTAATTTGAGAGTACAGGATTATGTTTCCTGGGTGAATAGACAAGAAAACAGAGGAGCCTGTGGTCTGGGATCGTGAGCTGAGCAAAATGATGACGATGTGAAGCCAGTTCACAGCAGCTCTGTCCTCACAGGATGCAGAGAGGAGAGAGGGAGAGAGGTTGCTGTCCACCCTCCTGACAGACCTGTGGCGTGAGTCTCTCCCCATCTGTTGGAGGACAGATCCATTTCACAGATGTCTTTGCAACACGCAGAACATGGTTTTGCTCTGTCTAGATTCATCCATGGTGTGTTGTGTAGACCCTGCCAGCAAATGGTCAGCCCCCAGATTCCAGGGCAAACTGACTGTGTGATGTTTTGGGGAGCAGCACCAGGACCTATAACTGGAGGTTTCTCTCCTGCCTGTCTGTTCCTTCATAACCACTCAGAGGCTTAATATTAATTACAAACTGTTTGACCTGTTATCTATCCCAGGCTTATTGTTAACTAGCCATTACAACTTAAGTTAACCCTTTTCTATTATTTTATATTTTACCATGAGGCTCACAAAATCTTTCTTCCCCTGTTGCTGTCTCCCAGATTCTGCTCTTCTTCTGTATCTCTACTTGGATTCCCCACTTGCTTCTATCCTGCCTTGCCATAGGCCAAAACAGTTTTATTTACTAACCAATGAGGGCAACATGTGTTCACAGCATACAGAAAGATATCCCACAGCCAGGACCAATTCAGATGGCTGTCTCAGACATGGTATCCGAACAACCACTGATTCTTCTAGAGGCCAGCAGGCAGGAAGAGCCATGCACTCACCAGACCTGGCATCTTAACTCTAACCCTATCTTTTTACCAAATCAATTTTAGTTTTGGTTGGGTCTTTGAAGCCAAGGTCTCACCCTATAGCTCAGACTAGCCTGCAACCCACTAGGGGTCCTCTTGCCCCAGCCTCCCAAGTGTGGAGAACATAAACACTAGACATGACTCACAGCCTGTGTTTGCATTTGTGGATTATGTGACAATACAGTTCAGTAACTAACAGCTACGGTTTGTTTCTTCCTTTCAACATCAAAAATGGCATTTGACATGATTTCAGAAGTGATGTTCTTTACTTGGGTCTCCAGGTTTTGCTAAGTGGGAGCAAGTTAACAATGATGTCTCCAAGGAGGGTTTGAGCTGGTCATGTTGGTCAATGCTTTACATGACAGATACCTGAATTCCCGAATCTCCTTTAAGAAAATTTTTGTTCGCCAGGCATGGAAGAGAATATATCTAGCACATGGGAGGTAGAAGCAGGAGGATTAGAAGCTCAAGGCAAACCTTAGCTACACAATGAGTTTTAGGGCAGCCTGTGCTATGTCTCAAAAGTGACAATGGTTCTGTCAACTTAGCAATGGGTTCACAAAATATATCATCTATGTTCCCAAACACACTGTCTGTCTGTCTCTGTCTATTGCTCTGTGTCTCTCTTTTTCTCTCCACCCCTGTCTCTCTCTCTCTGTATTTGTGTGTGTTTAGTCTAGACTCAGGTCTTCAGCCATACCCAGCAAGTACTTCACACATGGAGCAGGCTCCCCAGTCCCTGGCTGACTGCTTTGCTTAGCTGGGGGTGGCTGCTAGGTTAGCGCTGAATGGAAGCAGCTGAGATGGGCCGGGTTGATCTGGACACAGGTGCAGCTAACATCCTCAGAGTAGCGAAAGCATGGTGGTCTCCCAAATGAAGAATGTCTGTCTAGTCACTTCACCACAGAGCATCCTCATGGTTGGTCCACGGTGAGCAGTCTGTAAAGAGAATCACAGAACTTCACCCAAACTGCCAGGTGGAGTGGACAGACACCAAGGAAGCTCTGAGCAGGGTTCTGGATGGCTGGGTGTGTGTGGCACGAGGAGCCGAGCTTCGGTCAGGACCGGGCTTTTGTGAGTTGTGCTGATGATTCTTTAGGTTTTAGTTTATATTTTTTTCCAGATGTACTGGGAGCTTTTCAGTTCCCAAGCTTCATTTTTGGTGGTCGTTGTGGATTCTCAGCCACATTCAGTGGGCCCAGCAGTGCTTGCCTCCTTCTTTGCTGTAATAGCATGCATCAGTAACTATGTCTGTTAGGGACATCTCAATCCGTTATCACCAAATGTATTTTAATGTACTTTAATTTTGAAAGCCAACTCACTCAACCGCTGTGGGACTCTTCTCCGAGAAGAAAAGACATTGACAAGCTGAATAATGAGCAGGTGAAGGGATTCTGGTTGGTGCTGAGATCACAGCCCTGGAGCTCCTGTGGTCCCCTGGGTCTGTTCCCTCCCAAGTCTTGGGTTTTAGTTAGACATATGAAGTAAGCAGTTGTGTGGCCAGCTTAGAAAGCCTGCCTACACTTCCAGCAAGATTTCGTTGTTTCTGTGTTTCTCCCTGAGTCTGCAGACTTGATATCTGGTCCTTCTTTCTGGCTCAGGGGTTCACTTTGTCAAAGGGGCTACAGTCTTAACCAGAACAGGGTGGAGAATCTTGGCTAAGGAGGCAATGACTGTCATTGCTTAGAAGGTCACTGAGCATCATATCCCACCTCACAAAGGGCAACATACTCTGCTCACTGGAGTTTCTTAGTTTTTTCCCAGGCTGAATCAAATCCCATTTCTACTCTGGATCTCCAAGCACACAGGAGGGAATCTTTGAGCTTGAAAAGAACCACACGTCTCTCATATCTAGAAGTTCAAGTACCACAACGAGGTTATTAAAGGTTTCTAGTTCTAAACCACTGAGTATTCTGTCCACCAGCCCTCTGGAACCTGGGGCTGTCCTAAGACATGGGCACTACCACAGCAGGATATCATCAAGGGGTGTTCTCTGTTTCTGGTAGTGCTTTTCATGTTAGAGACAGCACTCTCTCACACACACATCTTTTGCTCTGTCCTGACTCTTGGAGTTTTTGAGCATGAACTCGGATTTGACTCTGTCCGCCAGGTTTGTATAATAGAGCACCTGCCTCCTCTCTTGGACCACAGGAAAGTGGTTGGCTTCCCCATGAGTCATCCTCCAGGACTACTGGTCTACCTCTTCCCTGGTCTTGCCCTTGAGGGAATCTATAAGTGGCCTTAGCTGTGTGGTTTGGGGGCAATATCTAGAAAACAACCTAGCCTCGGTGGTCACTGTATCAATGCGATGCCTCTGAAGACACAGTGGTAGCAGAGTCCCTTTCTAAGTGAGCTGTTTAGATTCTATGCATGACAGTGCTTTAGATGCTAAATTATCAAAAGGTATTTGCCTCAGTTTGGACTGTGACTTGAAACTCAAGGAAGAATGTCTTCTCTCTTCCTTCAGTGGACACGCTGAGCACTAGCCACAGCAGGCCCTCCCTCTACTTTAAACCTAGGAACGTTTTCTGGAAACATCCTTGGTCTCAAAATATTTTTGACTCTTTTTTCAATTGTGTGCACTGTTAAAGTCTTCCCAAAAAGACTGAAAGGAAGCAAAATAATACAGATACTGGGACACAGCAGACTATGAAAATAGAACTTTAGATGGGCATTCATGTGTTTCTGAACATCTGGGATCCCACATTTAAAGGTCAGGAATTTGTTCATGGCTATAATGCTGTCGTGGTATCTGGCACAATCAGCAGAAATTACATTTCAGCAAAGGGAAAGCAAACAGCTAAGGGATGCAGGTATGGCCAGTGCTTAAAGGGATGGTGGCCACTGCTTAAAGGGATGGTGGCCAGTGCTTAAAGGGATGGTGTCAAGCCCTTGTAATAACAGGGTTGAAGAGGTCTCCTATCGTGGATCCCTAGGGCTCACTGACCAGTCAGTCTAACCTCATCAGCAAGTCCAGGCCAGTGAGAGACTGTCTCTTATTAAAAAATAAAGTGGCTTGTGTCTGAAGACCACCCCTCAAGGCCTACCTCCACCATCTACATGCATGTACACACATGTACATGTATAATTGCACACACAAGTGTACCCACATAAACATGCATATGTAAGTATGTATGTATATACATATAAACACACATGAACACAAAAATTCAAGAGTCGTTAAAAGCTTTTATTACATGTATTTATTTATTTTATTGGGGGATATTGCACACCATGGTACACATGGTCAGAAGACAATGTGCAGCAGTGAGTTTGTGCTTTCTGTGTGAGTCCTGGGGATCAAACTCAGGTCATCAGGCTTGGTGAGGGTGGCTTTGCCCTCTGGGCCATCTCTCTGGCCCCCAAAGAACATTTTTAATTAATAGAAAGATTCAGTGTTGTCTGAGTTGGATCTGGCTGCATTGATACATGACTCAAAATATTTCTGAATATTCAAAAAAAACCCCAACAAAACCTGCCTCTTTTTTTTCTGGTATGGTCTTTTTATTTTATTTTACATTTTGTAACTCTAGCTAAGTGAAGTCACCCCCGCACCCAAGGTCAGCTGAATTGAGAAAACAGAACAAAAACACACAGACCGGTGATTTTTCAGAAGGAAATGGCAGCATTCATGTCCATAGAAGCAAACTTTAATCCTGCGGCTGAGAGGGGTAAGAAACACAATGGCTGCATGGGGCTAATGGAGAATTCCCAGCTCTATTCTTTGCTGAAATATTTCATGGATGCATTCATCGCTCTTTCTCCCTAGAATGAAAGCAATAAAACAAACGAGAGACCTAATCTTTAGTTCAAATAAATGAAAAGAAATTGAAATCCACTTCATTCCCTGAGAAAAAGGAAGAATACAAATGAGGCTTATTGTGAGGTTTCTGGAAAGGAATGGCGTGCCACAGCTGCAGGAATGCGGCCCGACAGCCTCCGCCTGTCAGTGCCATTAGCAGGGAGCTCTGCTCAGGAAGGTTCCATTCGGTCTGAAAGAGCGAACTCCTGCTGCACAGGCTGAGTGTGCTGTGCACAGGGCAAGAGCAATCAGATTCCTGCAATCGTGCTGGGACTCTGACTTCCCATCTGGGATGTATGTTATGTGTATGTGTATGTGCATGTGCGTGTGTGTGCACATATACATGTGTTCAGGTGTGCATGTGTGTGTTTAGGTGTGCACATGTGTGTAAAGTTTATTTGTGCATGTATGTGTGTATGTTTAGGTGTGCATGTGTGTGCATTTGTGTTTTGGTTTGCACATGTGCAGTGTACGTGTGTGTTTAGGTATGCATAGGCATGTATGTTTAGGTGTCATGTATGTGTGTGGTTTTGGGTGTGTATGTGTGCATTCATGTGTGTATTTGCGTTTAGGTATGCATGTGTGCAAGCATATGTGTGTTTAGGTGTGCAAGTGCACGTGTGTGTGTTTAGGTGCACCTGTGCATGTGTGTATATTTAGGTGTGCCTGTGCATGCATGTGTGTTTAGGTGTGCATGTGTGAGTGTATATGTGTGTTTAGGTGTGTATGTGTGTGTGTATGGAGGCCAGAGGATGACATCAGGTTTCTTCCTCTTGTCCACCACATCTTTTGGATTAAGGTCTCTCACCAGCGAGGCAGACAGACTGAGCATCCAGCCCCAGGATCCTCCTGTTTCCTCCCCAAAGCGTGGACTGACTATAAGCTCAGGGTGTGCAGGATTTTGGCGTGAGTTCTGGGGGGTCTGTGCCCAGGGCCTCATTCTTACACAGCAAGCCCTTTACTGTCTGACGTAGTGAGTGTGTATGATACATGCACGTGACTGCATTTGGTGCATGCATGTGAGTTGCATGGTGGATGCATGTGAGTGTGTGTGGTGCATGCATGTGAGTATGTTTGGTGCATGCATGTGAGTGTGCTTGGTGCATGCATGTGAGTGTGCAGATATGCATATTCACATGTGGAGACCCGAGGAAACTGCTGAATGTCTTCCTCTAGTCTCTCTGTCTTATTGGTCTGGACCAGTCTCTCACTCACCAGAAACTGACCAGCCAGAGAACTCCCAGCATCCTTTTGTCTCTACCTCCTAATGCTGGTGGTGCAGCACATGAATTAAGTTTGGCTTTATGCTGGTGCTGAGGATTCGAACTCAGCTCCCCATGCTTGTTTAATGGAGCCACCTGCACAGCCCTACGGTTGTCACTTTGACTTGCACCTCACATCCAGATAGAAAGAGAGGAACACGTTTGTAATTCCCCTCTCACTATCCTCCCCTCTGTTCTTATACCAGACCGAGACAGGACTTTTAAAGGACTTCATGTAACATCACACAAAGCAGGATGTCAAGGCCTAGACAGTCACTCACGCTGATGCCCAACTGAAGGGGAAAGCACACCCCTTGGCCACACGTTGTTCTCTCCGCCTTTTCTGACATGCTGTACCTGAGGGGCAGCATCTCAGAACTAGGGCTGTGCAATGCCTGAATTAGCATCCTCAACCAGCTATACCAACAAACTTTTCATGTAGCGAAAAGCAATAGAGATAAAATCATTAGAAGCCACATTATACACCATGTAGCAAAAGAAAAATTGTCTACCAAAGCAAACATTCATTTAAAAAGGAAGATTTTTTTTTTAAAAAGTATGTTTTAAAAGCTTGGAAAGTTATTCTAAATTGAAAATGATGTTATCAAAGGAGCAGTCTCCCTGAGTTCAGCCTGCTGTCCGGAAAGGCCCTGATTGTAGCAAAGGCTGTCTGCCCCTCTCCTTTCTGCCTGCTGGGGTTTAGGTACAGTCTTTCCACTGCCGCATTTGCTAAGGGTTCCTTCCCCGTTCACTGCGATCGCCTCCACAAAGCACCACCCTCCCCCTTCCCTGGGGACTCAGATTTCAAACTTGAGATCTGGAGGACCCAAACACACAGTCTGTCACGGAGATGGATAACGCATTTTTTTGACTGCAACATGTTCGCCATAGAGAAGATGAAGAACAACAGAAATGAAATAAATAAGAAAGGATAAGACACCTGCGCTCCATTGAGAAGATGGAGTGTTAATGGCCATCTTACCTAGGTAAGCTTATTCACAGGCACACAAGTGAAAGAGCTTGGGCTGTGAATGGAAAAGCTACAATGGGATATGAAGAGGGTAGAGAAAATCTGCCTTGGCAGTTACCAAAGAAATGCAAATCGCAGCCGTACCTGTAACCACCTTGCCTCTGCTCAAGAATTTTAAAAAGGGCAAATCCCAGCTGGGCCCACAGCAGCATTGCTGTGAGAGGCAACATTGCCTCCTGGAGGCTCATGGGCTCCAATGAGAAAGCAAAGCTCAGTCTGGAAACAGAGACTCAAGCTCCAGACTCCTACTGCCTTTCCTAAACTGGCCAGCTGCAGGATTAGCGCCCCGCCCCCAGCCTCTTAACTGGATTGGTTCTGGAAAGGAATTAGCCAGAAAGCTGCCAGCCTCCTTTCTGAAGGGCCCACCGAGTCTCACAGTGTCATCCACGAGGCCCATATCATGTCCACCTTTGCAAGCTTCGTCGGCTTAATCTGGCCACCTGGAAGAGCTGTCAGAGCGTGTGGTTGCTTTACGAGGCCAGCCCATTAATGAGAGCCGAGTTCTGCAGTCTGCCTCAGTGCCCATCAATGGAAGAGAATGCAGTATGTGTGCATGTGGGATTTTATCTGCCCATAAAGAATAATAAAATCATGTCTTTTTGCAGGAAAATGGGTAGAATCAACAGTTAATAGATTAAACAAGTCACACATATATGCGATAAAATAGAGGGGCATTTAGGACCAGAAGAAAACTGGCAGGATACTTTCTCATTCTTCCTCCTTCCCATCCTCCTCCTTCACATCTACCTCCCCATTCTCCTCTTCCACTCCGCCTCCCTTCTCCCATTCTTCATTCTCTTTATCCTCCTCTCCCATTCATTCTACCTCTTCATCCTCCCCCCTACCTTCCTCCTCCTATTCTACCTCCTCCTCTCTCTTTCTTTCTCTTTGTTCTCTCTCCTCCTTTGAGTTTCTTTCACACTATGAGCTTTCACGTTCTGACACACTCATCTTAAGTATAAAATCATTCTGGGATCAATTATTCAGGAAGAATAAGGAATAGACTTGTGTGGTGGAATTGTATGGGGAGGTGGTAGATCCCTCTGCTTGTCAGTGCTTCACTGTTCTTCTGAGGGCCCATGGCTTTCCTCTAAGGGCAGAGGCAGTGGTGGTGGTGATAGTGGTGGCTGTGGTGATGGTGGTGGTAGTGGCAGAGGAGGTGGTAGTGGTAATGGTGGTGGTGGTGGTGTAGTGGTGATAGAATTCTGTCCATGTTTTAAGTAAAGCCCGAGCACCTCCTCTGAACCATAAGGTGAGTTGGGAAGAATAATCACAATCATGCTCACAATAAAGTACTTGTAAGTCTCAGGAACTACTGGTCATTTCCTCCTCCTCCTCCTCCTTCTTCTCCTCCTCCTCCTCCTCCTCCTCTTCTTCTTCTTCTTCTTCTTCTTCTTCTTCTTCTTCTTCTTCTTCTTCTTCTTCTTCTTCTTCTTCTTCTTCTTCTTCTTCT
>PVIU01023406.1:0-27486 GCA_004026605.1 Ondatra zibethicus
CATTGTTTTTTACTGCTGCGTAGTACTCTAATGTGTATATATTCCACACTTTCTTGATCCATTCTTCCTTAGAGGGGCACCTCAGTTGTTTCCAGGTTCTGGCTATTACAAATAATGCTGCTATGAACATAGTTGCACAAATGCTTTTGTAGAATGATTGGGCTTCTCTTGGGTATATTCCCAAGAGTGGTATTGCTAGATCCTGAGGTAGGTTGATTCCCAATTTCCTGAGAAACCACCACACTGATTTCCAAAGAGGTTGCACAAGTTTGCATTACCTCCAGCAATGGATGAGTGCTCCCCTTACTCTACATCCTCTCCAGCATAGGCAATAGTTGGTGTTTTTGATTTTAGCCATTCTCACAGGTATAAGATGGTATCTCAAGGTTGTTTTGATTTGCATTTCCCTGATGGCTAAGGAAGTTGAACATGACCTTAAGTATCTTTTGGCCATTTGAACTTCTTTTGTTGAGAATTCTCTGTTCAGATCATTATCCCATTTTTTAATGGGTAATTTAGAATTTTAATGTCTAGTTTCTTGAGTTCTTTGTATATTTTGGAGATCAGAACCGTGTCTGATGTGAGGTTAGTGAAGATCTCCCATTCCGTGGGATGCCTTTTTTCTTATCTGTTTTTGCATTTTGAAGATATCTGAGGACACAGCATGAGTGGAAGAGAAGGAACGTGTCATGTAGATGTAAGAAACAGGATTCGGAGGAATTGCAAAAGGACAAGTCTTCAAAAGCAGGAGTAGAAATTCAGATACTTTTAAAGTAATTTTAAAACCATATGCTTATCTGAGAAAGAGAAATATAAAACCCAGTGTCTATTTTGTCAAAAGATTTATCTGGATAAATCAATTTCTTGCATTTCTGTCAGCCATCCATCACTCTGAGTTGTATAAATCCTTTTCAGGCACCCTCTTGAAACTGAATGTGTCAAGTTGAACATGGATCTAAGATTTTCAAATTTATTCTTTCACTATGCAATTCTACAGAAAGAAAAATATAAATTAACAAAAAATGGATTCTTGCTTTAACATATTTTAAGTGTGCTTTAATCTCTAGTATAGTTTCAGAGTGATTGGGGGGGAATGGAATTGCTTTGTAGCAAGCACCTGCTTCTCAAGATTAACATTTATATTCCTATTGTTTGTTTTTGAAAATTAACAAAATTTGTTACATAATTAATATTTTACCCATTGTTCACTGAGTTTTTGCAGTCTGACATTCAATTTTCTATCACAGACTATTTTATACAGTGCTAACTTGGGTTGTCATGTTACTCAAGAGCACTGTTGGATCATTTGAATCAACACAATACTTTGAAGGGTGCAAGAAAGCTATTTTTCTAAGGTCTCTGCTATTGGAATTTGCTGGAAGGTTGATTTTCTTGTCTTTAAAGACAGGGGTATTATATAAAGACAATAAGGAAAATTACTACATTTCATTATATCTAAGTCATTAACATAGTATGACTTTTGATGATGGCTTGGTAACCTGTTTAAGTTAACTTTGTGAATTATTCGTGAAGAGTTACACAATTTTACATTGTCAGTTTTCTTCTGTTTGTAAGGAAGTCACCAGACATACAGTTTTGAAAGATGGAAAGCTATGCTGCATCTCACTGACAACCAACTGACAACATTAGCTATTTTGAATTATTCTCAAGTGATATGCATCCATTCTGCTAATTCATTAACATATTTAGTCTCTCTCTCTCTCTCTGTATATATATATATATATATATATATATATATATATGAATGAGGATTTTATATTTCGAAGAATAATGCAATGCTTTTTACATTTTTGTGTTGTTGTTTTTTAACATATTCCAGTTCCTTGCAGTAGTGTCTTTCATTTGGCTTTTCTTCTCTTTGTTATTTCCAACCCTTTTTGGTGTTGATTTGAAAATTCGCTTTTATACCTTTCTTTTTTTGTAAGTTTTTAGCAAATATTTCTTACTAAGCATTACAAATGCTCCGAGTCCATGAGGTCTGCTTGAACCAGCGCTAGACTTCATTTGCAGGCTTTTGATGCAAACAAGGATTCATCATGCTAAGGATGAATGATAGAGATCCCGGTAGCTTCTTGAGTTATACTGCTTCTAAGTCTCTTACTGACTGAGTGAAAGTAAATATTTTTGTCTTTTAAAATATTGTTGAACATTTTCATTGTGTGTGTGTGTTCATATATCACACTGTTTTTCTAAAGGCCAAAATACAGTTTAGGTGCTGATCATCTCCATCAACAAGCGGTAAAGTACATGAGGGTCAAGCTCAGGTCTTCAGGATGTCCAGCAAGTTCCTTTACTCATGTAGAAATCTAGCCAGTCACATGCTTGTGTTTATTTTGTAAATACAAACTTTTCTTGTACCTGACCACTATGGATAAGTTGAAATTATTAACACTAAGATACATTCACTTCATACTAATGGATAAATATAAGCCAAGACTATAAAAGACAGGAAAAATGAATAATGATGGAGGAGCTGGTAATTCAAGAAAATGAATATTGTTAGTGATCCAATACAAACATTATAGAATTTACTACTGGTAAATGAAAGATCAGATATCTGCGGAGACCAGAATTTCTCTTTGGTTCTTAGATTTTTCCACCAGTGATGTGAGTGAAAAATCCCATAGTTGCAGAATCTGAAACAAAAAGCAAGATAAGATTCATTGCAGTCACTTTTCCTAAATCAACACCATATGCACAGAGGCAAAAAGGAATGGTTGTCCTAACTACTGTTTCTTCCAGTAAACACATTCTTGTTTAATATCAAACATACCTAGTTTTGTGTAAGTTGTCACTACATTGCTTGAGCTGCTTTCTGTGTTTGATCATAAACAAATTCTATTCAATAGTACTTCATAAGGAATTATTGTTGCAAAATATAGAATCGTGATACAATTTACTCCATACATTTTCTATATGGTTTTGATTAAAGCATGACATGGATGTGCATATATCCAGTGTACTCTTGAATTGAAACCTATCAATATTTGCAATCACCTCAAGTGTGTATAAGGGCACTTACTTCTCAGCATAGCATGTGGAATACTACAGCTTTTGGGAGAAGTTTAGGATTAACTATGAGTTTTCACAAATCAAGCAATCACGCAGACAAGCAATCCCCAAACAAACCACTACAACACAATCATGTTTTTCTTCTTTTTAAAGTTTTTTGTACATGTTTAATTAATAATGATTAAATCATTTTCCATTCCTGTTACTTCTTGCGGCCATGTTCTCAACCTGCACAAAAATTAGCACCAATTGGATCAAAGACCTCAATTTTAAACCAGGAGAGGAGGAATTGTGCATTCAATGTATTTTTAATTAGATTTTTTCATATACTTTTTCTGATTTTGGTTTCCCCTCAGTCAAGTCCTCCCTGGTCCTTCATCTTTATTTGTCCCCATATAGTTCTCCAGTAATTTTTGTTAGAGATTTTCTAAATATTTTCCAGGTCTATATCCCTTTATGAATATTTGTATTAGAATGTTTATTTTATTAATAAACATGAATAATAATAAGAATAGAAGTAAAATATATTAATGGAGAAAATGATGGATCACATACTATAACACAATGCATTGATAGCAAACAAATTCGAATTGTAGATAAGTAAGCAATTTATCTGTAAAGAGATATAATTTTATACAAACAAATCTGTTTCTTTAACTGGGAGTCAAAGACATGTCTCCTCTCTGCTTGAAGTTATACAACTGTCATATAATTGATTGAGTCTGGGACTCTTCATATAATTGATTGACTTTGGGACTCTTCATTACGTGAGTGTTTCTCAAGGATGCTTCAGTGCTATAGCTGTTCAAAAATCGCTCATGATATGGATGGACTCTTCTGTGGTTTAGCTATCTTTAAGTTATCCAAGGGGTTTCCTAGTGTTGTAACAGATTTTGAATCATCCATGCTTTGTTGACTATAAATTTGACCAAGCATAACATTGATGGTATATTTCTTTCTTTTGCCAATAACCATTTAATAATGTATGATAGACACATCTTTTTGCCTCACTTAGCAAAATCAAATGAGAACTTAAAAATAATTGTAGCTAGAAATACTCATTGGAAGGAAAGAATCTGGGATTGAAAATTGCAAGGATATAGAGGAGCACTATTCTACTGGTCCTGCCTCTTAGTTCTCTATGAAGAATTTTTGCATGGAGTTAATTTGTTATAAAGCCTTTAAACAAAGCAAATTATTTATTCATGCAAAATATACTGGCTAAGAATGTCTATATTGGGCTTCTTTTATTAGATAAATTCATTTCTAAAATTTTTATGGCATGTATGCATAAGAGTTTTTTGTTGTTATTGTTGTTTTGTTTTCTAGACAGTGTTTCTCTGTTTAACAGTCCTGGTTTTCCTGGAACTAGCTCTTTTAGACGAGTCTGGCCTTAAACTGGCAGAGATCCACCTGTCTCTGCCTCCCAAGTACTGGTATTAATGGCTTAGGCCATCACATCCCCGCTGACTTATTTATTCCTCCGCCTTTACGATGCCTGCAGTCCAGAAGAGGACATCAGAAATAGTTGCTAGGAACTGAATTCAGGACCTATAGAAAGAAGAACAGCCCCTGTTCTTCATAGTTAAGCCATCTCTCCAGCCCCATGATTTTGAAATTTTATTCTGATAATTTTTAGATAGTTGTTATTTTATAAACTATACTTCAAATAGACAACATTACTGAAAGGTTTTAGTATTAGAAATTATTTTTAAAAATTATTTTATTGAGCTATTTATTTTTCTCCACTCCCCTTCCTTCCTACCCCCTCCCCTTCTATCCTCTCCCATGATCCGCATGATCCCAGTATAGTCAGGCGATCTTGCCCTTTTCTATTTCCCATGTAGATTAGATTCGTGTAATCTCTTAGGGTCCTTTTTGTTGTATGTGTTCTCTGGGATTGTGAATTGTAGGCTGGTTTTTCTTTGCTTATGTCTAAAAGTCATTTATGTGTGAGTACATATTATACTTGTCTTTTGGGCCTGGGTTACCTCACTCAATATGAAGTTTTCCACATCCATCCATTTGCCCACAAATTTCAAGATGTCTTAATGGAAATTCTTAAGAAATATACACAGAGATGTTCATTAATGTATACACTTTACAAGTTATTTTTTTCTGCATGGTGAGGAAACTACATTCATTTCTATTTGCTTTATTGCATCCATGCAAAAGTTTTAATTTTTTTTAGCAATCAGACAGGGGCCAATAGTTTTGACATATGTATTTGTTGTTGAAAATTTACCACAATTCAAGATAATTCCTATGCCAGCAGTTTTTGTCATAAGAGCATTTAAAATCGATTCCCAGCAGATTTATTTTTATTTAATTAAAATATAAATGAAAGATAAGTGTTGTAGCATATTCCACTAATCCTAGAACATGGGAAGAAGAAAACAGGAGATCCTTAAGAGTTTTAGCCCAGCCAGGACTGTGTAAGTAATAGCCTATCTCAACAAAACAAGAAATGTGATAATACATAAAAAAGATTTCATTTTGAACAGCTGAGTATACACATACATATACACATTTACACACACACACACACATATATCATCATATGTATATTAGTAACTATTCTATTATTAGTGTAATTTGAAATAATCTATGTCATAACACAATGAAAGTATTTTCTTACAGAGCTCTGGCATTCAGGCATTCAGGCCTTACTCTAGCATGCCTAGTAAAGCATCCCTCTACTGTGCTTATTAAAAGGGTCTTCAGTTTTCACTCACTTCTGTGTATCTTTCTCCCTATGGACATTACCCTGGCTCAACTTAATATATGTTCTATGACAAAGACTTTTCTCAGTAATGACAAATCTAGTGGAAAGAGTACAGAGTTCAGCTAAGTCAGAAATCTGTCTGTACATGATCCACATTTACTGTAGAACAGTGCAGACTTAGCAGTATATAAGGGGTATTCCACTTATTAAAGGAAGGCAGTGAGACTGCAAGTCAAAATTAGATTAAGATTATTACTGTCTCAGGTAAATGTTATTTGATTTGGGACCAATTCAGTTACTATTAAATTGATGTGAAATGCTAATGGCTGGAAGAAAGACACAGGACAAAATGTTTGATGAGCAAATAAGTAACTAAAAAGTGGTACAGTTGTTGGACAGAATTTAGTAAGAAGTTTATCTGTATGTATAATATATACTTGTTGCCTGAAGCAACAATTTATTATGCTTCAATGGATAACTAATAAACCATGTGAATTTAAAAATGTACACAGTTGGCATGCTGATGTATTCAAAGCCAGCAGGAAACAATGTTGAACAATATTTCTAATAGAAAAGTTTGCAGAAAGAAGCAAAGAATCTTTGAGACTCACAATGCAACCCACTCAAATTATATGTTGGACAAAGAACACTGCCATTTTCAGGAGGGATTTTATTACAAAAATCTCTTGTTTTCAATAAAAAGTTATTGCAATTATATCTTCTATATGTTTTCCTTGTGTCTTGATTTGTTTTTCTGTTTATTAAGTCATGTTTTTATAATTTAGGATTTTATTGATGATGTTTTTCTTGCTGCATTTTTCTAATACACTGGTGATAGAATAAATCTCTATGTTTCCAAATATTTTTGACATTGTAGTGACTCAAAACAATGGTATGGGGGTCAAGTGTAACTATTTTGGAATGTTGGTACAGAATATAGCATTATTTACTTAAATCTAGTTCTAAATAACACATATTTTTCTCTATTGCTCTACTTTCTGTCAAGACATGAAAATAAGGGAACTTTTTGATAATAATAACAAAATTAAATTTACCTTGAGCATATTAAGGTAAACAGTAACAAAATGTATGCTTTTATTAAATAAAATTGCACTGTTAATATTTAATAATAATATTTAGAAATAATGACCAAATGAGTAAAACTACCAGGTTGAGATAAAGAAATTAAATATTGAGAGTAAAATTAACATGAAAACATATATAATGTATTCAATTATATAAATAATTTTTATCCTTAACCATGTTTTAAAATTTTTAAATCATAAATAGATTTTTTTGCATTCAATATATTCCTGTAATGACTTTTCCTCTCCCAACCCATTCCAGATATTTCCCACCTCTCAACCTGCACAAATACATATCTTTCTTGTTTGTTCTCATTAGAAAACACACAGGGAGCTGATAAATACCTTCAGTGATGTGGCAGAATAAAATATCAACTCAAAAAAATCAGTACACACACAAAAAAATCAAAATCAGTAGCCTTCCTATACATAAAGGATAAAGAAGCTGAAAGGGAAATCAGAGAAATATCACCTTTCACACAAATAACATAAAATATCTTGGTGTAACATGAAAGAACAATAATCAACTTCATATGGGAAAATAAAAATCCCAGGATAGCTATGGATATCCCGGAGGCATCACCATCCCTGTCATCAAGCTCTATTACAGTAATGAAAACTGCTTGGCATTGGCTTAAAAAGAGAGACATGGACCAATGGAATGGAATTGAATACCCAGATATTAATCCATGTAACTATGGATACCTGATTTTTCACAAAACAGCCTAAAATTATACAATGGAAAAAAAGAAAGCATCTTCAACAAATGGTGCTGACATAACTGGATGTCAACCTGTAGAAGAATGAAAATAGATCCATACCTATCACCATGCACAAAACTCAAGTCCAAATGGATTAAAGACCTCAATATAAATCTGACCACACTGAACCTGATAGAGGAGAAAATGGAAAGTAGTCTTCAATTCATGGACACAAAAGACCACTTCCTAAATATAACCCCAGTAGCACAGACAATAATAACAACAATAAATAAATGGGATCTCCTGACACTGGGAAGCTTCTGTAAAGCATAAGACACAGTCAATAAGACAAAAAGGAAGCGTACTGAATGTGAAAAGATCTTCACCAACCCCACATCATACAAAGGATTGATTTCCAAAATATATAAAGAACTCAAGAAATTAGACATTAAAATTATAACTACCACAATTAAAAAATGAACTAAACAGAGAATTCTCAACAGTAGAATTTCAAATGGCCAAAAGATACTTCAGGTCATGTTCAACTTCGGGATTTGATTCTACTGCATGTACTGGCTTTTTGGGATCCTAGTCAGTTTGGATTCACACCTTCCTAGGCCTGGATGGAGGCGAGAGGGCCTTGGGCTTCCCACAAGGCAGGGTAACCTGCCCTCTCTTAGGACTGGAGGGGAAAAGAGGAGGGGGAGTGGGGAAGCGGGAGGGAAATGGGAGGAGCGGAGGAGGTGGAAATTTTGAATGGTACTATTTATAATGCAATAATAAAAAATTAAATGTGAAAAAAAAAACTTCCTTAGCTATCAGGGAAATGCAAATAAAAACAACTCTGAGATACCATCTTACACCTGTCAGAATGGCCAAGATCAAAACCACCAACGATTCCCTATGCTGGAGAGGATGTGGAGTAAGGGGAACTCTCATCCATTGCTGGTGGGAATGCAAACTTGTGCAACCACTTTGGAAATCTGTGTGTCGGTTTCTTAGAAAACCGGGAATTAACCTACTTCAGGATCCAGCAATACCACTCTTGAGAATATACCCAAAAGATTCTCAATCATACTACAAAAGCATTTGTTCAGCTCTGTTCATAGCAGCATTATTTGTAATAGCCAGAACCTGGAAACAACCTAGGTGCCCCTCTATGGAAGAATGGATCAAGAAAGTGTGGAATATATACACATTAGAGTACTACTCAGTGGTAAAAAATAATGACATCTTGAATTTTGCATGCAAATGGATGGAATTAGAAAACACTTTCCTGAATGAGGTAACCCATACCCCTCCCAAAAATGAATATGGTATGTACTCACTCATAAATGGATACTAGCCATAAACAATGAACATTGAGCCTATAGTTAATGATCCTAGAGAAGCTAAGTAATAAGGTGAACCCAAAGAAAAACATATATCGACCCACCTGGAAATTGGAAAAAAGACAAGATCACCTGATAATATTTGGGAGCATGGGGGCAGGGGGTAGAAGGAACGGGAGAAGGGGAGGCCTGAGGAGAACTTGAGGGAATGGGATGGTTGAGATGGAGGAAGGATGGATATGAGAGCAAGGAGAGAGATGTCATGACTGACAGAACCATTGTGGGGTTGGCAAGATACCTGCCTCTGGAGGTATGCCCAGGAGTCCACAGGGATGACCCCAGCTGAGACCCTAGGCAATAGAAGAGAGAGTGTCTGAACTGGCCTTGCCCTGTAGTCAGACTGATGATTATCTTGAATATCACCATGGAACCTTTGTCCACCAACAGATGGAGGCAGAGTCAAAGACCAACATGGGAGCACTGAACTGAGCTCCTAAGATCCAGTTGAAGAGTGGAAGGAGTGAGAGTATGAGCAAAGAAGTAAAGACCATGGGTGGGTCATCCACTGAGACAGTTTGTCTGAGCTGATGGGAGCTCACCAACTTCAAGTGAACAGGGAGTGAGGTGAGTAAGCATGGGATCAAACTGGTCCCTCTGAATGTGGCTGGGAGATTGAGGGACCACTGACAGTGATGCTGGGATTTGTCTCTACAGCATGTACTGGCATGTTGGGATCCTGTTCTCTTTGGATGTATGCCTTGCTCAGCCTAGACTTAGTGGGGAGGGCCTTGGACTTTTGACATGGCAGAGTGCATTGCCCTGTCTTGGGATTGGAGAGGGTGGGGTGGGAAGGAGTGTGGAAAGAGTGGGAGGGGAGTGGGAGGAGGGGAAGGAGTGAGAATTTGGATTGGTATTTTTAATAAGAATATTAATAAAAAAGAAATAAAGATAACACACACATAGACAAAAGAAAACACACAGGCATTTAAAAAAAGATGAAATAAAAACAAACTAGAATGGCAAAAATCAAATCAAAATAGCTAAGAAAAATAAACAAGAAACACGTAGAGATTCAGTGACATGTACAGTAGTACACAATAATCTCATAAAATCCAAAATCAGAAACCACAATAGATAATCAAAAGACCTATAATGTTTTAAACAGCATCCAGACTACACATTATGAGACCAAAACCTCCAAAAATACCATTGAGTTCATTTGGTATAGGCCATTTAATGCTGGATGTAGGGCATAGTTTGTATATTTAGTAGACTACCTAGAAGAAAACTGAATTTTTCTTTGAGAGGGGTGTTCAGTTGTAAAGAGCTTTTGGGTTAGATATGGTAATTTGAATCCATTTTCTGAGCACTGTGACTTATCTTCCATATCTTTATTTGTACTTCATCCTTTGTGTCTACAAGGCCATTAATTTCAGTACTTGTGAGGCAGAGGAAGGGGGATTTCTGTGTTCTTGAAGCCAGCTTGATCTACATAGTAAGTTCCAGGACAATCATTGTTGCACAGTGAGACTTTGTCTCAAAAACACAATAAATAAACTCTAAATAACAGTGAGACTCAAAGCAAAACTAAACATATTGTTAATAGCCCTATATTAATTATAAAACTTAAAACATGATACAAAATTAAACAAGTTGTATATACATCTATATATGTATGTATCACATATAATTTATCATGCTAAGATGCTAGGTAATATATGTGCTAGTTTTCTTCTGATTCTCATAAAAAGTTTGTGCTTAAAATTTAAGGAAGTAAATAAAGTAAATAGAGATGATTAAAAAATTAAGCTATTCATGTGTTGTGTTATTATTGTGTTGTTTGACTCCTTCTTCTAGTCTGGTGATGGCAGTGAGATCTTTAAAATATCTATTACTGTTTGATTGTGAAATCTGTCTCAGATTCTCATATACCTGAACACTTTGACCCTTGTGAGGTTTTATTTTTCTTTAAGTAAGTGTGTCACTGCGGGTGTGCTTTTGGGTTTCATCACTCAGCCCAACTTCCATCACCCTCCTGATTACTGAATAATTTATAAACTTTTGGCTGAATGGAATAAAGCAAATAGAAATTAATGTAGTTTTCACACCATGCAGAAAAAATAACTTGAAAAATATGTACAATAAACTTCTATGTGGATATTTCTCTTTTTGTTCTTTTTTATTTCTTTTATTTTCCCTTTGGTATTTTGAGACAGGGTATCTCTGTGTAGCTTTGGAACCTGTCCTAGAACTTGTTCTTGTAGACCAGGCTTGCCTTGAACTCACAGAGTTCCACCTGCTTCTGCCTCTCGAGTGCTACGATTAAAGGTGTGTGCCAACACTGTCTAGCATCTATGTGGACATTTTTAAAGAATTTCTAATACTAAAAGCTTTCCAGAATCCTGTCTATCTGAAATGTATTTTATAAAATAAAATTATCATAATAAAAACTGAAAATCTGATGCATAAATTTAAGAAATGGATTTATAGAACAAATGAAATCCAGTATAGATATTCTTACCCAATATATTTTACATAAATAATTAGCTTTGTTTGAAGTCTTTGTAACTCCATGGCACTGTTATCCATCGAGAACTAAGAGTCAGATCCAGTACTATGGTACTCTACTACATCCTTGCAGGTTTCAATCTCAGTTTCTTTCCTTCCCATAGGTATTTCCAGCTGCCAGCACTTTAAGTTCTCATTAGATTTTGCCAAGTGATAAATAAAGACATGTCTGTCATACTAGATTAAATAGTTATTGACAGATGAAAGAAAAAAAATCCCATCAAGGTCATGCTTGGTCAACCAATGAGTTTAGTCACCAAAGCATAGATAGTTCAAAAACTATTGCACCACTCACAAAGCTTTTGGATAACTTACAGATAGCTAAACCACATAAGAAAGAGTCCATCCACAGTCCATTCCTGCACAGTTATAGCACTGAAGCATCCCTGGGAAGCACACAGGTAATGAAGAGTCCCAAACTCAATCAATTACATGAAGACTCCTAAACTCGAATCAATTTTATAACCGTTATATAACTTCAAGCATAGAGGGAATATGTCTTTGCTCCCCCATTGAGGAAATCAAATTTGTCAATAAAATTATATGTCTTTGCAGATAAGTTACTTACTTGTCTACACATCAACTTTTGTTTGCTATGAATGCATTGTGCTATATATTATACAAACTATCACTTTCTATATTAATATATTTTACAAATATCAGTATTATTGTTTATGATTATTAATAATATTGAGATTTTAATATAAATACTCATAAATGTATATGGATGTGGTAAATATATTTAGAAAATATATAACAATAGAGTACTAGAAAAATATATGGGGGCATATAAAAGTTAAGACTATAAAAATCAGCAAAAATAAATATGAATGGAGGAGCTGGTGATTCAAGAAACTAAAGATTAGTAGCTATTCAATGTAAACATTATAGAGTTAACTACTGGCAAATTGAAAGATGAAACTATTTCATGGGTCAAAATATCTGCAGAGACCAGAATTTCCCTATGGTTCTTAGCTTCTTCCACCAACATCCCATAGTTCCAGAAGCTTAAACAGAAAGTAAGATAACAGATTCATTGGAGTCACTTTTCCTAAATCAACACCATATACAACAAGAAGCAAAGAGCATTTGTTGCACTAGCTGCTGTTTCCTCTAATAAATACATTCTTCTTTAATATTAAATCTATCTAAACTTTTATTAACTATCATTGTATTGTTTGAGCTGCCTTCCATGTATGAACTGTCATCTATAAGGAATTATTATTGTAAAATGCAAAATCATGTTACAATTTACTTCATATAGTTTCTATATTTAAGTTATTGATTAAAGGATGGAATGGATGTGCATATGTCTAGTGTACTCTTGAACTGAAATCTGTCAACATTTCATAATCTACTCAATGAGTATAAAGGCACTTAACTATAGTCATAGTTTTTGAACGGCAAGAGCATTTGAGACAAGACTTAAGATAACTATGAGTTGTCACAAATCAAGCAAACAATCCCAAACAGAAGACTACAAAAAAAATCACAATTTTCTTTTTGAGATTTTTATACAT
Source organism: Ondatra zibethicus (assembly GCA_004026605.1). Taxonomy (NCBI): domain Eukaryota; kingdom Metazoa; phylum Chordata; class Mammalia; order Rodentia; family Cricetidae; genus Ondatra; species Ondatra zibethicus. Next base: position 12,964 of record PVIU01023406.1, read on the forward strand.
ATTTAATTAAAAATAATTACATCATTTTCTATTCCTGTTACTCCTTCCAGCCACTCTTTCAACTAGCACAAAAATTAGATCAAAAACCTAAATTTGAAACCAGAAATGTTAAAACATCAATAAAATACAGTGGTAATACCCTGTGAGAATCATCTGTAGGAAAAGATTTTCTGAATATGAATGCATTTTCCAAGAAATTAATGCCCATGTTTGACAAGTCAGACCACATAAAATTAAAAAGCTTCAATATATCTATGAAAACAATTGATGTAGTGAAGGAGACACACACAGAATGGAAGAGAATCTTTGTCAGCTTTGCTTCTGGCTGAGGATTAATATTCAGAATGGAAAAGTAACTCAAAAATGCAAAGAGACAGAGAAAAAATGACCCAATTAAAAATGGGTTAGGAAATTTATCAGAGAGTTTAGTAGAAGAAGTAAAAATGTCTAAGAAATATCTCAAAAATATCTAAGTCATCCTTAGACATTGAGGAAAGTTTAAATTAAAATAAATTTGGGTAAATGGATTTTTCTTATCCATTCTTTGATCGATGGGCATTTAGATTGTTTCCAGGTTCTGGCTTTGACAAACAAAGCTGCTATGAACATAGGTGAGCACATGTTCTTGTGGCACGATTGAGCATCCTTTGGATATATACCCAAAAGTGGTATTACTGGGTCTTGAGGAAGGTTGTTTCCTAATTTTCTGAGAAAATGGATGCCACACTGACATCCAATGGTACATTTATACAATAGAGTAGTACATAGTAGAAAAAAATAATGACAGCTTGAATTTTGCAGGAAAATGGATGAGGCTAGAAAACATTATTTTGAGTGAGGTAACCCAGACACAGAAAGACAATTATCACATGTACTCACTCATAGGTGGTTTTTAAACATAAAGCAAAGAAATCCAGCCTACAAACCACAATCCCAGAGAATTTAGACAACAATTCAGACACTAAGAGAGACTTACATAGATCTAATATACATGGGGAGTAGAAAGTAGAAAAAGACAAGATCTCCTGAGTAAATTGGGAACATGGGGACCTTGGGGGAGGATTGAAGGTGGAAAGGGATAGGCAAGGATGGGAGCAGAGATAAATGTAGAGCTCAATAAATATCAATAAAAAATAAAAAAAATAAATTTGGGGTTTCACCATATCCCATTCAGAATAGCTAAAATACCAAAACAACTAAAAACAAATGCAGGAGATGTTGTGAGAAAAAAGGAACCCTCATTCACTGTGGGGGTGAGGATGCAAATTGATAGTCACTCTGAATCAAAGTATTGGAACTACTTAAAAACTAATAATAAATCTACCCTTTGACTGAGCTATATGACTCTTTGGCATATGCCCAATGGACACAACAACCTAATCAAAAATTATGTCCTCCAGCCATACTCTCTGTTCCCTTACTGAAGATATCTAGAAAATTCATACAACTTAAATGTCTTTCATCGATGAATAGATAAGGAAAATGTGTTTCTTTATTCATCTGTTTCATTTATATGAAATAGTGTCTACCCTTTCTGTTTCATGATTCCACAGCTGTTGTAGGAGGCCACTTGTTCATCCCGACCACCTAGAACCAAATAACCACACAGAAACTATATTAATTAAATCACTGCTTGGCCCATTAGCTCTAACTTCTTATTGACTAGCTCTTATATCTTAATTTAACCGATTTCTTGTAATTTGTGTATCTCCATTTGGCTGTGGCTTACCAGCAAGATTTTGAGCATGTCATGTTACTGCTACATGGTTTCTCTCTAACTCTGCCTCCCTTTTCCCAGCATTCAGTATAGTTTTCCCCACCTAGCTCTACTCTGCGCTATCGTACCAGTCAAGCCAGCTCTTTATTCATTAATCAATAAAAGCAGCACAGACAGAAGGACATCCCACATCACACAGCTGAGACTGTAGGTGTGTACAGTCATGTGTTGTTCATAATAGACTATTATTGAGTAATCCCTTTAAGGGTTACTCTATAATGGACCAATATTAAGTTTCTTTCAGTGAGATAGTCTCTAAACTCACTAGTCATGATTTCTTCCATTTCCCATTTCCAATATTTGTCTGTTTTAAATATTCTTCTTAAATATCTTAATATCCCCAAATCATTAGATAACTAAACAGTTGTCTTTTGTTTTCCTAAATTTTAAGGAGTGCTCATTATTGTATCTTCTGATATTTTTATATTCTACAGCAGTTTCTGATTGCAAAGGATGGTGTTCATTCTAAAATGTAGAAGGGAAAATATTAGTCTATTGTTATTAGAACATTTGTCTTTTAGAAAACATGAATTATTTTCTTGATAATTCAACAATGTCTAGACATCAAGAGAAATTATGAAATCATTCCTGATATAAACTACAACTATGAATAATGATGAAATGCAGATATTGAGCTGTATTTTTATATTTTCATGTGAGTAATGAATTCTTTACAAGTGTTAATTAAGTCTAGTTACGCTCTTTAATTCCTAAATAAGAAAATATTCACAGTGAAGTTTTATAAAGATAATTGTGTAATTATTGAAAATCAATGGATGAATTATGATTTGTAACAAACCACTTAAATGTAATTGCAAGGAAGTACAAAATAAATTTTTCCAAGAAATCAATGTTTGTGTTCAGCAAGGGAAAAAAATACAAATTTTAATGAAATTATGAGTTTACATGTTATAACAGAAGCTACATGGGATTACTAGTCTTTTAATGTTGACTGAGCTTTGTGTCCTGCCTGGTACCCACAGTTGTTAAGTCCCAATGAAATCACACAGTGGTCTACATTAATTATAAACTTATCGGCCCATTAGCTCAGGCTTCTTATTAACTCTTATAACTTATATTAGCCCATAATTCTTGTCCATGTTAGCCATGTCGCTTGGTACCTTTTCTGGAGAGGAAGTCACATCTTGTTTCCTCTGCAGCTGGGTCAGGACTGCAGACTGAGCTTTCTTCTTCCCAGAATCCTTCCATTCTCATTGTCCTGCCTCTACTTCCTTGGCTTGGCTACTGTCCAATCAGCATTTTATTAAAAAACGTACAAGAAACAAATCTTTACAGAGTTAAACCCTTGTCCCACAGCATTTTAATAGTAAAAATGAACACTGCTTTAACAAAAATGCAATTTAAAGTACATCAAAAGAAAATTCATAAAGAAATAATATTTTAAAAAAATCTAAGACTAAATAAAAGATCCAAATTATCAATATATTACATCTTGTGAATAAAAATCTAGAATCTGGTATCCACCTCTTTTCCCTGGTAAACTGTCAGGAGTCTCAAACTAAGGCACTCTTTTATTTAATGTGAATTTCACTGATGACTTCTTTTTTTGTGGGCTTTAACAAGGTTATATGACTTAGATATTAGATTTGGCATCCTAGTTGCAAATATAGACTCAATAAAAAAGTTGCAGCCAGTTGGAAGATGTTTCCTGCTGTTATAGATATTCATATATTAAAAAGTATATCTTAGTTTATTAAGAAATAAGTTTACTATTTACTACATGAGCATGGAGATCATGTAGGCTCCTTGACAATCCCTTATCACCCCAAAAGCATTACCTGAACAGCTGTATCAGTTGTGTGATTCAGAACCTCCCTTCTAATATGCTTGGCTGAATTTAACTTCTTGGACACAGAAATATTTAGCAAGAAACCAAAATGCATCAGGCCTGACATCAGGGCTAATGGTATCACCAGAAGTTCTTTGGGTATTCAGAATTGTTTTAGGAATCTTTGGATTTTGGTTTTCTATATGAATTTGTGAATTGTTTTTGTGTTGGAATTTTGATGAGGATTTCATTTAATTTGTAGATTGTTTTTGGTAGGATTGTCAATTTAATTCTGTCAGTCCTATAATCTCTGAGCATAGGAGTTCTTTCCATCTTCTGTTATTTTCTTCAATATCTTTCTTCAAAGACTTGAAGTTTTTATCACACAAGGCCTTCACTTAGTTGGTTAGAGTTTTCCCAAGTTGCTTTATATTATTTGAGGCTATAGTGGATGCTCTTATATGCCGATTTAGTTTCAGTCCATTTTTCATTTGTATTTAGGAAATCTATTCACTTTTTAAAATTAAACTTGTAGTTGCCATATTATTGAAAGCATTTTTTTAGGGTGGCACGGAGGTTTATTGGGGCATTTTAGTACAGACGCTGTGGCTTGCCCATGGTGCTCTTGATGTACAAAGCCCGAACATTTTGCCAGTTTTTCTTGAGCAATGACACCAAGAAAGTGACAGCCAAGTGGATGTTGTAGACCAGCTCATCGTCAGTCATCTTCACGTGGCCGACAGCGACAGCCAGACACAGCACCTTCTTCATCTGGAACTTGATCGTGGACTTCACCTCATCCACTTTGGCCATGTTTTCATTGTGTGTCAGCAGGGAAGGAAACTTGCCAGCCTTGTTCAGGCCTGGGCCCAGGATACGGGGGATCTGCTTGATCAGAGACTCAGAGGCCAGAAAAGCGTCATACTTCTTGGCCAGCTTTTTGATTAACTTCTTGTTTTTATTAAGCTTCTTCAGCGCCTCGATGTCCATGTGGGGGATATCCACGGCCTTGGCTTCATCGCAGTGCTGCTGGTCCCCCAGGACGCACACTGAGAACTTGGGGCGAGGGGTGGACTTAAGCCTGACGGTGCCGGAGAAACGTTTGTCCTTCTGGGGGTCGTAGTTCTTCAGGCTGATCTGCAGCTCCACCGTTTCCAGAAACTTGCAGCGCTTGAGCTGGTTCCCGTGAAGGACCTCCCGCACCGCCTCGTACAGGGTGTCGCGAGAGACTTTGCTGCTCATGTCTGCACAGGGTGCGAGAACCGGAAGGAAGAGCTTGAAAGCATTTGTTATCTATAGAATTTTCCTACTGCAAATTTTAGGGTAACTTATAAGTGACAGAATAAGTGCTGTGTGCTGATTTTTCTTAGATGGTTTTAGTCCACATTTCTCACATGTATTATGGTCTTTGTTTCTAATTTTTTTCCTCGCCCAGTAAAACTTGGAATAATTTGATGACCTATTATTAGGATATATATAAATATACATTTATACACACACACACACACACATATATATTTCAACAATAAACTTATCTCTGGAGGCTATCTTAATTTTTAAAAAATCAAAGTTGGTCTTGATAGAGAGCTCAGTTAATTAGGAACAAAATAAGGCTATCCACTCTATATATCTATTCAACATATTGCTCAAAGTTCTAACTAGAGCAAGAAGACAACAAAGGGATATCAAGAGATAAATTGGAAAAGAAGAAATCAAACTTTCCCTATTTGTAAATGATATGATAGTATAAATAAGTGGCACCCCAAATTCTACCAGGCAATTCTAACAGCTGATAAACACTTTCAGTAATGTGGCAGGATATAAGATCAACTCAAAAATATCAGTAGTCCTCCTATATACAAATGCTAAAAGGACTGAGAAAATAATCAGAGACACATCCCCATTTACAATAGTCACAAGTAGTATAAAATATCCTGGGGAAACAACTAATGAAAGAAGTGAAAGACCTGTACAACATGTTTAAATTTTTAAACCAGGAAGAAATTGTAGAAGATATCAGAAAATGAAAATATCTTTCATGCTCTTAAATAGCATCAACATAATAAAAGTGGCTGTCTTACCAAAGCAATCTACTGATTAATGCAATACCCATCAAAATCTTAACACAATTCACAGTATTTGAAAGAAGAATACTCATCTTCATATAGAAAAAAAAAGAAAACCCAGAAGAGTCAAAATTACCCTGTACAATAAAGTAACTTCTAGAGGCATCACCATCCCTGACATCAAGCTCTATTATAGAGCTATAGTAATGAAAACTTTTTGGAATTGGCATAAAACCAAACAGGTGGACCAATGGAATTGAATCAAAGACCCTGATATTAATCTACATATGAAGGTGACTGTGAATGAAATAAAATCCACACTTACTCAGAATTGGGTATAAAAAAAGGGTTCTTTATTTAGAGGGAACTCACAGATCACAGGCCTCCATAGGAACCAGGAACAGGAACTGAACCCAGCATCCAGATGACAGAAAAAAGAGAGAGAAAGTGGGTGGGCCCACACATTTTTGGTACCCAAGGCCACGTTAAACCTCGTCCAGCTTCTCAAAGGCCATTGCTTAAAGGAGGTTCCCCATCACTTCCCCCTTTTGTCTAAATAAGACAGTTCCAAACTCAATATAAAACTATATACAATAAGAACAGATATCAAGTATAAAAATTATCAGTACAACCAGCATAAACAATATTAAGCAAGAAATGCATGCTAAATGTTTTAATAGTTATTCTATCCTAAGGAGTCTAAATCTTGTACCAGAAATAACTTGAATAAGTCATAAGAGGAAAGTAACTACAGCTATCTGGTCTTTAACCTCATCAAAGACCTGAGAAGGGAGATAATATTACTTGAGCAGGCAGAAAGTATAATCAAACAGCTTTCAAAATGTGCAATAAATGACAGAGACAACAGGCTACCTGGTCAGTCACCCAAAGTATTATTTGTAACATTGGAATAACCAACTTTGGCTAAGACCTAGAGTAACTGACAGAACATTTTTAGAGGAAGGAAATTTTCAAAACTGTCTTACTCTGACTTAGCAAGGTTTGGCAGTCTTTTTTCTTGTATTCTGTTTATCCAGCCCAGACACACTGCATTTTCTCAGTAATTGAGACATGGGCTATTCCTTGCCCAAAGGCCCATTTTGCCTAGAAGAAAACAAGTTCCAAGTGCAGTGTCTTTGGTGTTCAACAATCTCTCAGGAATAAATCGGTGCTGCCAGGAGCAATTGTGTCTCATGTCAACAAAACCTTAAGTTTTCTAAATGTCATATTTTACAGCTTTTTGAAGTGGTTGAAGATTATCTATCTATAAAGAATACAATCTCTATGTATTAAATAACTTGATTAGTCCAACTATAAGCATGACAAACATGGATGTCTATTGTCCTATAATTATTAATACCTATATAGCTTAAAGATTAGGACTTCATATTAAAATATTAGACATCTTAAAGAACTGTACAAAAATAAATAAATGTAACTTCCTGAAACTGAGAAGCTTCTGTAAGGAAAATGACACAATCGATAAGACAAAACAGCAGCTTACTGAATGGGAAAAATCTTGACAACCCCACATCAGACAGAGAACTGATCTCTGAAATATATAAAGAACTCTAGGAACTAGACATTAAAATAACAAAATATATTTTAAAAATAAGATACAGATCTAAACAGAGAATTCTCAAAAGAAGAACTGCAAATGGCCAAAAGGCACTTAAGGAATTGCTCAACATCCTTAGTCATCAGGGAAATGCAAATCAAAATGACTCTGAGATATCATCTTATACCAGTCAGAATGGCTATGATCAAATCACTGATAATAGCTTATGTAGGAGAGGATGCAGAGAAAGGGGAACACTCCTCCACTACTGGTGGGAGAAAAGCTTGTATGATCACTTAGGAAATCAGAGTGGCAGTTACTCAGAAAATTGGTAATCACCCTACCATAAGACCCAACAACACCACTCTACCCAAAGCATGCTCAATCACAATACAAGGACATTTGCTCAATTAAGTTCATAGCAGCATTATTTGTAATATCCAGAACCTGGAAACTACCTAGATTCCCATCACCTCAATATTGGATAAAAAAAAATGTGGTACATTGTTGCAATGAGGCGCGCCGGTTGCGTTCCCAGCGCCTGCGCAGGGCCCCTTGTGCCATCCGGCTCCCGGTGCATACCCAAAATAATTACACGGAAACTGTATTCATTTAAATACTGCCTGGCCCATTAGCTCTAGCCTCTTATTGGCTAACTCTGACATATTTGTTTAACCCATTTCTAATAATCTGTGTGTCACCACGAGTCGTGACTTACCGGGAAAGATTCAGCATGTATTCATGGCGGGTGGCTCTCTCTGGCTCTGTCCCCTTCCCAGCATTCTGTTCTCTTTATCCTGTTTATCTAAGTCCTTCCCTATCAGAAGGCCAAGGCAGTTTCTTTATTAACCAATAAAAGCAACCCAAATACAGAAAGACCCTCCTACACCAGTACATTTACACAATGGAGTAATACTCAAAGGTAAAAAAAAAAAATACATCTTGAAATGTGCAGGCAAGTGGATAAAAAACGACCCTGAGTGAGGTAACCCATACCCAGAAAGATAAACACTGTATATACTCACTCATAAGTTAATTTAAGACATAAAGTAAAGGATAACCATGACACCAAAGAAGTTTAGTAACATGAGGAACCCTAAGAGAAACATATTTGGATCCCACTAGGAAGTGGCAATAGATAAGAACTCCTGAGAAAATTGGGAGCATGGAGATGGGGGAAGAAGTGAGGGCAGAAGGGTAAGAGGAGGAGAGAAGCACAGGGAGAAGAAAACATGAGGAAATGGGATGGTTGAGATGGGGGAAGGACAGGGAAGGAAGGCAAGGAAATAGATATCTTAATTGAAGGAGCCATTATGGGGCTAGTGAAAAACTGGCACTAGGAAAATTCCCAGGAATCCACAAGGATAATCCCAGCTAAGACGCTAAGTGATAGTGAAGAGGGTGCCTGAACTGGCCTTCCCCTGTAATCAGATTGATGACTACCTTAATTGTTATCATAGAACCTTCATCCAGCAAGTGATGACAGCAGATGCAGAGATTCACAGTGAAGTGCTGGGCTGAGCTCCCAAAGTACTTTCAAAGGGAGAAAGGAGTGATCATATGAGCAAAGGAGTCAAGACCATGATGGGGATACCCACTGAAACAGCTAATCTGAGCTATTGGGAACTCAGTGACTCTGGACTGATAGCAGGGTAACCAACATAGGACCAAACTAGGCCCTCTGAATGTGGGTAACAGTAGTATGACCTGGGCAGTATGTGGGGCCACTGGGAGTGGACCAGGATTTATCCCAATGTCTCGAACTGTTTTTTTTTTTTTTTTTTTTTTTTTTTTTAGTAGCCCATTCTCTTTGGAGGGATACCTGGCTCAGCATATATATAGTGGGGAGGGCCTATGTTCTGCCTCAAAGTGATGTGGTAGACTTTGTTGACTCCCCATGGGAAACCTTAACCTCTCTGTGGATGGGTTTTGGGGTGAGGGGAAGTTGGAAGTAAAGAAGGAAGGATGGGGGAAAAGAAACTGGAATTGGTATGTATAATGAGATAAGAAGTTTTGGTAAAAAATAATTAATTAATTAAAAATTAACTTTATTATTATATAAACATGAAGGTCTGAGTTAGGTCCAGACCCATTGTATTTATGTATGAAATTATCAAGGCATACATAAAAATAAAGGACATAAAAATATCTCTACATGTACAAAAATTTTTTATTGTGATTTTATGCTCTTCTAATCTCAACACCAGGAATGCAGCTATACCAAAATCATTAGCAATTCCTGCTTAGCTAGCCTAGTTTAAAAAAATAAGCTCAAGTTCTGTGAGAAACAGTATCTCAACAAAGAGAAAAAATAAAAATGGATAGATCCTGAGGAACATTACCTTGAGTTGACATTAGCTTTTACACCCACATCCACACATAGGTACTCTCAATATTCAAACACCCAAAATAACACAAACTCAAAAGCAACCATCCACATGTTGCACACCTAAGCCAACAAGTCTCTGCTTATGTGCTCTCAAAGACACATTTAATGAGTGGATGCTAGCAATTGGAAAATAGATGACAGAAAGACAAAGCAATATAAAGATAAAAATGCCAGAAAGTATTTAGTTTTTTTTTCAAAAGAACCCAGTCTAAAGAGAAAAAAAATCACAAAGTTATGAAGCATCTGAAAGAGTTAGCTTATTATAGACAATTCTATATTAGCTACCTATTATGATTACAGAATGTTTTGTTAGATAGGGAATTTTATTTTTTATATACTTTTCTTTATGTGTAATTCAAAGAGCACCATAAGAGAGATAACTCAAATGTAGTCATTTGTGGAGAAATGACAAGAGGAAAATGCGGATAAACTTATGTCAGGCTAAATTAGTAATCTACAAAGAGAACAGGAAAGAAACTTCTCATGGCTATTTCTTTCAGTTTTGTGTTTACTAAAAAAAAAAAAATTGGTTGAACTTTTACCCATGCATTTGCAAGCATTCATTTATTTTCTATACTAGTCTTATCGGATGGAAACCATACAAAACTGGCTGGATCCAAGAGACATATTTGCAATTGCCCTAAGAGTCATCAAACATTCAAATTGAAATAAAGCTGTGCCTTCTACATAGGTCAATATCTGTGTTCTCAGGATAACTCCGAGATTTCATGAGTTGTTTAATTTTGTCTTTCAACTTGGCAAGACTGTGGAATACATGGGAGCAGATAAATATTGCTTGATATATCTCAAAGAATATTTCTGGAAATATAAATGTTTGATTTGGTGGAGTGTATAAGAATGTTCTGCCCTCAGCAGTGTAGGAAGTCAGTATCTATGTTAGGTAGGGTCTCTATTGCTGTGAAGAAACCGTATGGCTACAGAAACTTTTCTAAAGGAAATTATTTCAGTATGGCTCACTTACAGGTTTAGAGATTTAGTCCACTGTCCTCAGGCAGGAATCACAGTGGTCAACCAATAGACGTGGCTGGAGAAGAGCGAAGACTTCTACATCTGGATCATCCCACCCCAGTGTCCCATTTCCTCCAACAAAATGAAACATCCTATTAGGGTTACTTCCTGGTGACCAATAATTCAAATCTGTGAGCCTATGGGAGACATTCCTTTTCAAACCACCACAGTATCCACCTCACTGAAGGATCAAATAACAAGATTTGGAGGGTATTCACTTACTATTGTCCTGAAAGAGTTGCAATATTGATGCTAAGTCCTTAGCAATCCTGGTTCTCAACTTTCTCAGGTTAGGTTAGAATCCATACAAGTTTTCTGGTTCTAGCCCATAGGACTGCCCCTGGTCTTCCTGAGTATCAAGCTTGATATTGACTCATTATGAGTGTGGTTGCTAGTATTATGTCAATTAAACACAAACTAGAGGCATTTGGAAATATATAACCTCAATTGATAAAATACCCATAGAACACAACTGAGAAAATATCCATAGAACACTGACCTTTGTACAAAGCCTCTGGTACATTGTCCTGACGGATAATTGATATGAGAGGGACCAACTCACTATAGGTAATGCTATATGTAGGCTTGTGGTCATGGGCGATAAAAGAAAGTAGACTGGGAAAGCTATGAGGAGAAAGCCAGAAAATAGTACTGCTCTATGGCCTCCGAATTAATTCCTGCTTTGAATTACTTCACTGACTCCCTGAATAACAGACTATTTCCTCCCCCAGTTAATTATTGTCACTGTGGGTTTCTTGTGGGGGTGGGGTTCAGAAAGGATTTGTCAGTGTAACTTTGGAATCTGTCCCCAAACTCGCTCTGTAGACCAGGCTGGCCACAAACTCAGATGTCAATCTGCCTCTGTCACCCAAGTGCTGGGATTTAAGTAGTGTATCATCACTGCTAGGCAATCATTGTCATTTATCACACCAATAGAAAACCTAACTAAGATAGTGGGTCTTACCTAGTATAATTAAATGAGACTGAATATTACTGTTACATTATCTTTGTGTTGCTCTATTTCTAGATCATTATATATGCACAGAAACATATGAGTATGTAAGTAAATGTGTAATATAAAAATGTATCTATATGTGCAGGATTTAATTTTTGAAGCATATCTAGAAATATTGTCTTATATCTTTTGATTTTAGAGTGTTCTTCTTTAGTGGCTGTATGGGAGGAGGGGTTTGTTTCAATTAAAAGTAAAATTAAGTGCCAAAAACAGTTTTGAAATTATTTTCCCTGGCCAAATTTGATGACTCATGCCTGCCATCTTAGCACTAGGAAGACTGAGTATGGTGTATTACCACTAATTTAAGGAGAATTTACAGGTATTTTACTGAAATTGATACGGTAGAATGTCAAATTGATATTTGTAAAAAATTTTGAAAATTTACTAATTTTTAACTTATACAAATCTATATGTCAACTATTAGTCTTAAGATATAAAATCTATTGGAACAGTGTGAATAAATTAACTGTTTTTGAAAATTAACTTGAAAAGCTTTAATGACCTAAACTATTAATATTACAACTCTTAAATGAGCTCCTATTTATTATAACAACTGAAGAAATAAACATCATCTTAAAGAAATCAGTTATCTTATAAACCAATGCAAAAACGACTTAGTAAATACCTTCTTAAATATACTGTCTAGATTTGTTTCATAAAATCAGTCTACAAACACTTTGAAAATTTTACCAATGATTATTTTCCTCAATTACTAAACTGGAAGTTAGAATCTGGAGAATTTATTTCAAAATTACCTTTGTGTTCCATAAATGTAGATAGATTTTGTTTATTTATATTTTGGAATTTTCTAATTATGTTAAAGAATTTTAAATGGATGAAAATGAGTATAAGTATTTAAATGGAAATTGAAAAGAGCAAATCAGATCAGGAGACATAATGTAGAATAAACATTAACTTTCTGCCATGGCAGGAGGGTAATCATAGAGGATACTGAAAATTTAAAACAGATACCAAACATGCATTACTATTTGTAAATATTGTTTTTTATCCATTATTTTTTCCCAAAATTTTAATTCTCCTTGTAAATCCTTTAGCCACAGCAGTCAAGGAAAAGATATGTGAAAATTTTTTGAGATAATGTAATTTTCCTTAAAAGAACTGTAGTTGAAATTATTACAAAGTATTAAAAATATGTTTTGCAGATATTTGAAACTGAAAAGACAATTATCAAATTCATGAGGAAAACAAAAACCTTAGGTTGGCTAAGATAATCGTTAACAATAAAACAGCTAGTGGAGGGCTTACCTTTATTGATTTCAAGATGCACTTTATTACTACATCTCAATGGAATTATTACTAATTCTCAATGGAATTGGTATTAAAACAGACAATGGAATTGATTCAACCAAACCAAGTTGAAACCTCCTTCAGCCAATGTTCTTCGAGAAGCTGGACTAGGTTGGACATGGCTTTGGGTAACAAAAGGTGTGTGCCTGTTGCTCCGGCTCTCTCTCTCACTGCTCTCACACGAAGGCTGGATTTTGTTCCTGTTCCTCGTGGTGATCTGTGAGTTCCCCCTTAAATAAAGAACCCTTTATCATACCCTATTCAGAGCTAGTGTAGGATTACTTTATTCATGTTCCCTTTCATTTGGTGCATTCCCCTTGACCAAGTTATTTTGGTAAAGTGTGTGTGTGGGGGGGGAATAAAAGACAAGATTTTTAATAAGTCATGCTGGTCAAACTGAATGTCTTTATGTGGAAGAATGCAAATAGATCTATATTTATAACACTGCACAAAACTCAAATCAAAGTCTATCAGAGATCTCAATACAAAGCCAGATACACTGAACCTGACAGACAGGAAAATGAGGAATAGCCTTTAACCTATTGGCACAGGAAATGAATTACTGAATGGAATATCAGTATTGCAGGGACTAAGATCAACAACTAGTAATTGGGACCTCATGAAACTTAAACCTTCTGTAAGGCAGTACACACCATTAACCACTCAATGTGGCAGTCTACAAAATAGAAAAAGTACCTATTCAATAGAAGACTAATATCCAATCAATAACACAAGTGTCAGCTCATTCTGGAGAGCATATGGAATAAGGGGAGTACTGCTCCATTGCTGCTGAGAGTACAAGTTGGTAAATCCAATACTGAAATCAATATGGCATTTCCCCATATAACTGGGAATCAAGCTATTACAAGACCCAGCTATCCCACTCACGAGCATGTACACAAAGGATTCTACCACATCCTACCAATGCATCACTTACTCAGAAAAATGGAGAAAGAAAATGAAGTGTGCAATGAAGTGTAAATCAGCTGTTTAGAAAATCTCATCATAAAATTTGTAGGAAAATGGATGAAACTAGAAAAAAATATTCCCAAGTGAAGTAACCCAGACTCCCCCCAAAAATATGGTATGTATTTACTTATAACAGGATATTACCTATTATGTAAATGGTAATCAAGCTACATACAATTCAAAGACCTAGAAAGCTTAGGTAAAGAAGAGGGCTCTGGGAAGCAGTTGGGGGGAGGGGATGGCTCTCCCTTGAAAGAGGAAATAAAATATACTTGTGGATGGACCATAGGAGGGTGAAGACCTATCAGAGTGGTAGCATGGGGGATGGGATAGATTGAACAACAGTGGGAAGAGATGGCTCAGTTTAAATGGTGACTGAGGATGGTTTGGAAACCTATCAGGTATTAGCATTGAGGGGTGATGAAGCAAATGCAGAGAGAGGTATCTGGAATTAGGGGGCATTTGTGGAGTAGTGTAGAAACCTACTGAAGTGGAAACTTCCTGGAACCTACAAAGGTGATCCAAATGAGGGTTACCTTAATAATGGGAATATGTAGCCTCAACTGTCCTCATTTAGCCAACCAAACTTTCCATTGGTAAGACATTGTAGCACCTGCACCACC
>PVIU01023407.1:0-27473 GCA_004026605.1 Ondatra zibethicus
AATGGCCAAAAGATACTTAAGGTCATGTTCAACTTCCTTAGCAATCAGGGAAATGCAAATCAAAACAACTTTGAGATACCATCTTACACCTGTCAGAATGGCCAAAATCAAAAACACCAACGATTGCCTATGCTGGAGAGGATGTGGAGTAAGGGGAACTCTCATCCATTGCTGGTGGGAATGCAAACTTGTGCAACCACTTTGGAAATCAGTGTGGCAGTTTCTCAGAAAATTGGGAATCAACCTACCTCAGGATCCAGCAATACCACACATTCTTTTTTCTCTGGCTGGTTCTCCACTGTTTCTTGCTAGCCCACGGCTCCCATGCTTCTCTTCCCTTCAATTCCCATCTAGAGGTAGGGGAAATGATGAGAAACAGAAATACATGGGAGAGAAGATTAATTGTGAGAATTGGCACATCCCACCATGGGGACCAAGAAGTCCTACCATCTTCCCCGGGCAAGCTTGAGACCCAGGAAAGCAGGTGGGTGCTGCAACTCAGACTGACTCTGAAGGCCTGAGAAACAAGGGAGCCGTGTGCAGTGAGAGCAGTTCAAAGACTGAAAATCAGGAGCTCCCACATCCATGGGCAGGAAACCATGAATGTCCTAGCTGAACTGAAATCAACCTTTGTGTACATATTTGCTTGATTCAGGCCCTCAGATGAAAGGGTATCCAATTCTAATTTTGATCACCTCAAGAAAAAGAACACTCTCAAGATACAGCCAGCAATACTTGACTATCTGGGTATCTCAACCCAGACTGGTCAACACATAGTTGACCATCACAGAACCTCATTATGGTTTAATTCAACAAATGTGTCTTCCTGCTGCTTGTTTCTAAGCCAGTTCTCGAAGTCCCAGGTTATCAAATTGTTTTTAAAAGAATCTTATTATCACTTTCTCATCTCATCTTCTGTGTTTAGTTGGTGACTTATTTATGAAATCAAAGTTACCTGGCAAAAAATACTACATAATCTATTCTTCTGAAAGACAAATCTCTGCATTTTCTCAGTGTTCATCGTAAGTCCATTTCGTCTGCATATTTCTATTATTCTGTCTAGAACAACCTTCCCTTCTTACTTTGGTGTTCAAACTCATGGGGCTTTGCTACTTCCAAGGAATTTCCCCTCTCTGCTTGCATCTACAGTCATGGCTAGTACACTCATCTCTCCTTATTTCCCTGCTATAAACAGAGACTGCTCGTTTGTTTCCCATGTCACCCAGGCCCAAATAATCACACAGAAACTATATTAATTACAACGCTGTATGGCCTTTGACTCAGTATATTCCTAGCTCTTACATCATAAATTAACCCATTTCTATTAATCTATGTATCACCACGAGGCTGTGGCTTACTGGGTAAGGTTCTGGCATCTGTCTCCTTGGGCAGCTACATGACGTCTCTCACCAGACCTGCATGCTCTCTTGGATCAGCTCAGTAGTGTATGTCCAGGCTGTTTAGTTGGTCATTGCTACCTCTGAGCAGCAGTGAAAAACTGTGGCTGAAAGCAATGGAAAGGTGGTAACACACATCTTAATGCAACTCTGGAGTGTGGCAGGTAGCTAGTGTAAGGAGTAGCTGGTCTGCACCTCAATCAGGGTAGACTCAAGAAGTGAGGGAACATAGGGAAGCTTCTGCTGCCCCAGCTCAACACCTTGGAAGCAAAGGCACCACGGATCTCTCTCCCATGTGTAAGATACCAACACTCCTTATTCCGAGCTTTCATGCTGCTTTCACTAGTGAATTAAGTCTTTAGATCCAGCTGCAGCTGAAGTCGCTTCTAAACCTAACTACTGCAACCTACTGTAAGTTCTGGGCATCATTTCAACCCCCACACCACTTCCCTTCCTGACGGATCTTTTCCTGTACCAATACCTCAGTTCCATACCCCTGAGGTCATCTTTAAATACTTTCCCTGGCATCCAGTGTGTCATCAAATCCTGTGCACTACATTTTTATAATATTTTGATACATCTCATAATCAGGCTTCTTTCCCATCCCCTTTTATTGCCCCATCTCAGCCTCTGTCAACTCAGTTCTGCACTTGAGCAAAAGCTGTGGAAACCATCTGCCGGCTGCCGGTTTCTCTTCTCTCTCCATTTCAGTTGCATATATTTGTGTGCACGCAATCACGTACACACAAATGCTCACTATGTAAGATGATGAATTTGTTAATTGCCTTGACTCTAGTAACCATTTCAGTGTGTGTGTGTGTGGTATCAAAATATTTTGTTCACCTCAAATATAAATGAGAACTTCATTAAAAATGAAGATGGACCGATTTTTGGCAAACTGATCTTGATAATTTGTTAGCATGCAAATGTTTTAATTAAATGACTGGGTGGGAAATAAGAATGTTTAACCACGAGTCTTTTGTCCAGCAGTATATCTGGAATGATAAAAGAGAAAGCACTATGGAAATGTCCCCCTCAGTCACAGTCGCTTCCCACTGCTTACAGTGTGTGTCTCTTGTCTTTGTTTTTAAGCTGCAGGTAAATTTCTTTGTATGAAAGCCAACCCCCCCCCCAAAAAAAAACCAATTTTAACAACACTGGGAAAATTTTAAAGAACCATTATCTTCTTTTTCTTATTGTGCTAAGAGTCCTTGAATGTCCACCCAGATAAGAAACCACATAAGCAGAAGCCATGGCAGTTGAAGGGTCTTGTGACCCAGAGTGCAGTCTTGGAACTGTTACCTGAAATTCAGTATTTTAAGTCATAAATACGCCAGTTAGGGTTTGTTGGCTGTTCTTGGGTTTGGTTTAGTTTAGAACTTGCACTGTGCATACCCCAGTCTCTGGGAATTATGCCCTCTGTGCTAATCTCTGAGACAGGCCTTGCCAAGCTGCTTTCCCTGTGAAGACTGTTTTATCCAGAACAGCAGGTAGCATACTGATCTTCATTCCCCGACTCCTGGATGCACTTCGGTAATCATTAATTTGGATGAGTGCTGTTATATGTCCTTCCAAATAGTCATCTGAGTGACCATATTATCCTAAGAATACAGGGCTTGCCCAGATATACTTAGAAGTAATTTGGAGTAAGTCATTTATGTTATATACTAATGAGAATTCTATATACTAAGTCATATAGAAAATAGAATGATCTCAAAGAGTTCCCTTTGCAGACTCTTGCATTTTTGCTTATGTTTAAGCCCCTTTTTTTAAAATCAGGTTTGAAGTTGGCTGATATAAAAATATTGAATATGGGAGTGTGATAGGGACAAAGATATAATTACACACACATAACACGTGTAAAAGAATGTGTGTACACTTATTCTTACCCTCTTTTGTTTTCTTAATGAGGCTTACAGTTTATAAAACCTTAAAGCCATCTTCATTGATGAGAAGCTATATCATTTGTATTTAATTCCATCTTCACTGATGAGTAGGTACATCACTTGTATCTATGCAAAGAATTTAATATGCCATTCTTTATTGCTTTTAGAAAGTTGTTTAGACTCTCATTTTGTAGTAACTTCATGACTAAGAAAGTAAAAGATTCTTTTCTTATTTTTTCCAACAGTTTCTTTCGTTTTTCTACTTGTCTAGATTTACTCCATGATTTTTTAATTTCATATATATATATACTGTATTTACATAATCCCCCTC
Organism: Ondatra zibethicus; assembly: GCA_004026605.1. Taxonomy (NCBI): domain Eukaryota; kingdom Metazoa; phylum Chordata; class Mammalia; order Rodentia; family Cricetidae; genus Ondatra; species Ondatra zibethicus. The sequence goes on from PVIU01023407.1 coordinate 3,615, forward strand.
CCTTCAGCGCTCCATGTACCCCCACAAATCCATGATCTCTTTTTGTTCATTATTATTATTCTATGATTATATCAAATAAACATATAAATATAACATGCTAAATCCATTTAGTGTTACTTATATGCATATGTTCTTAGGCTTGACCGGTTGGTACTTAATAACCAATTAGGGGAATGCATATTTTCCCTGTTCCTTCACTAAGGAGTGGGACCTTCTAAGACTCCCCCATCCACATCGGGATGTCAACTGGTATTGTCATTATTCGGGTTTTGTTTAAGCATCCATATTGCTGAGAGTCTGTGGCTGTGTTCCCTTTCATAATACTTAACATAGTCTCATAGCAGATGTCCTGGCCCTCTGGGTCTTCACAGTCTCTCTGCCCTCTCTCCCACTATTTTCCCCGAGCCTTAGGTGTAAGGATTGTGTTGTAGATGTTTCAATTGGGGCTGAGCATGCTCAGTGATTCTTTGCATCTTGACTAGTTGTGGCTTTCTGTGGTGATGTGTGTCTGCTGCAGAAAGAAACTTCTCTGATAAGGGGTGAGAGTTACACTTGTGTGTAAGAATGCAGTTAGAGGGTGCCACTTGTGTGAGGATGTGGTAGCAATAACAGGTTCACCTCTAGGTTCTGTGGCCTGGCCAGTCACAGTTTACATTGAGGATACCAGTCATGGATTCCCTCCTATTGATCAGACCTTCAGTCCAATGATAGCTGTTGGTTACTTTCAAGTTATAATTGCGACGATTGCAGCTTTGAGGACAGCTTGCCATTTGGGTCCTTTCTGATTTCTAAGTGTCACACCTAGGTAGGACCATTAATTACTTCATTCCCTTGGCAGCTTGAATGCAGCCTTCAGATAGTATGAATGCTAGTCTTCAGAGAAACTTCCAGATCAGCTCCAGCTCAAGTCTTCCAAACCTGTGTCCAACATGTGTGGCGTCTTCAGAATAAATTCTGAGAGGCAACCAAAGGCACCAGCAGTAGTCCATATTATTTTGTCATTGCTTGGACTCTCCTGACTAATGACTGGAAGGGAAATTTCGCACGTCTGATACTAGAGTTTTTGTTAGACTGTCTTCAAGTGGCACATTATCACCTCTAGTATCATAACTATTTAATACACGTGCATGTACATACATATCAAGCAGTTTTAGCTAAACATATATTATGATTCCTGCAGCTGTTTCAAGTATCCTTAGTGTTTCTTTAACGATTTAACCTATGAGACAAATGTGAGGTATTTATTCATAGATTTCTCCTTTCCTGAATAACAGTAGCCTTATGTATTCTAATAAAATAGTCCATGATTAACATTGAAATGACAAACTTAGATAGCTAAATTTCCCAGGGAAAAAAATAGCAGCAGGAAAAAAAAGATAATAAAATGATGTTTAAGAACGATCAATATATATTACTAAAGAAAACTCTTGGGTCGATACTACAGTGTCATGGTATTTTCAGCATGATCATTTGTATTGACTGAAGCTTTACTTCCTTGTAGACATGTGAAACACCAGTAGGTTAGAATGGAGCTTATCAGATTCTTTCTCTTGAACTGAAGGTAAAATTTTCTTCAATTAAGTTAATAAGGAATAAATATGCTGGTGAACGATCGATAAGTAATTACCGAGGAGCTGTATTACAGCAGTGCCGCTGAACTGCGCCTTTTCGCAGGTTTACATCAACACTGTTTAACTTTTAGTTAAATGCATTAAGCTCAGTGCTAAGGAATAGAACCTTTTCATGACTTTTTTCAGTTATTATTTACATACAAAAATGTGCCCATCTGAAATATAAATTTCAGTGAATTTTGTCAAGCTCAGAGTGCAATCAGGATATACAACTTTTCCACAAAACTTTCCAGAGGAAATGCTGCCTTCTGTTTGCCCAACCCTGGGAACCACCTTTAACAAAGGGAACTATTTACTCTGTATTTTCTATCTATGGCTTTTATGATTCATGAATGTTACTATATATTTAATAATTCTTATTTGTTGGTGAACAGCATGCTATTGTACACATGTACCATCATTCCTTTAGTTATTTGCTTTTTTATGCACACTTGTGCTATTTCCAGTTTGGGGTGACCATAATAATGGCTTTTATGAAAGGTCATTTTCATATCTCTATAGGAACACATATACTCATTTCTCTTAGGTAGATGCATAGCAGTAGAATTCTTGAATCATGTCATTTTTTTTACTCTTTATCTTTTTCAGTGTTGATCCCAAGGGAAACAAGTTTAGAAGATGAAATGTCTAAGATACCTTAGGTCAGTGGGCCAGTTTTTTGTTGACAGTGTTTTCTTCTACACAAAGATTGGGCTGGTCTGCTAGCAATCACTTAAAAGACATTAACACAAACTCTAAACACAGTGGTCCTACTGCCAGGAGCCAGTACAATCAGATGGTCAGGAGAGCTGAGGTGAGAAGCTCCTGCCATCTGCAGTCCCCCAGTTTCTTCTTTCCCATATTTATCTCTCATGTTAATCAAAGACTTTTTACTATTTTGTTTTTAATTGATTTATCTTTTGATGTGTAAATTGTCTAATTGTGTGTGTGCTTTTAATTAAATGCATTAAACTAAGAGCTATGGAATCAAATCTATTTTTACTATTGTAGTCACAGCCTACTTAGAACCAAAATTGAATTTTGAGTAAATTAGAGAACCTTTGAAATAGAATGTTGTCTTTAGAAATGGAAAATTCAGAAACATCAGGTAGGTAGGTAGGTAGGTAGGTAAGTTTATATAAGGAAGGAAAAAAGGAAAAAGAAAGGAAAGCAAAAAAGAAGATAGACAAATAGACAACAGACAGATGGGTGACATCTGTAGGTGGATAGATTGATTAGATATATGAAATAGATAGATAGACAGATAATAGATAATAGAGAGAGAAATGATAGACTTCATGTTCACTAACATAATTTACTATTTCCACCGCCCATAACACCCTCTGTTAGATATGCTAACTCCTGCAGCTGTCTCTGTCAATACTTCTCCTAGTATTTATTTTACTGCATATTTGCTGGTGGTATATGATCTTAGAGTTTTGCTTATCTTAAAACACTTTCTTCCCTCTCACTGTTGGATGAAAGCATCTTTGTTATTTGAGTTACCTGTTTTTCAGATTTTTAAATTGATTTTTTTAATTTATGAGCGTGTGTGTGTGTGTGTGTGTGTGTGTGTGTGTGTGTGTGTGTGTGTGTGCATGACCTTGTCTATATATACTCTATGAGAATGCGGTACCCACAGCGGCTAGAAGAGCTCCCAGGTCAATGGAAAAGGAGTTACGTGTGGCTGTTAGCCACTGATAATAGGTGATGCAAACTGAACCTGAGTCCTCTACAAGAGCAGTGAGTGCTCTTAACCCCTGAGCCATCGCCTAGCCCCTCAGATTTATTTTTCAGTCGCCATTCTGAAGCTACCATTGCTGTCTGTAGCCTCCAGTACTTTCTGCTAAAAGTAAGGTAATCTAGTCAGTTCCCTGTGGGTAACATGTTACTCATTTTCTCGCTACTTCCAGAATTTTCTTTGGCTATCAGAAGTTTGACTTTGATGGACGTGTCAGCTAAGTGGGGCCTCTTTGTTTTCACTCTGCTTGAGTTTCCTGGGGATTTAGAGTAAATTCTAAAGGGTTTAGAGTTCTCACCATTATGAGATCAGATGGCATTTTGTTTTGGTATTGTTGTTTTGTTTAATGTGTCCATTATTTTCTCCCAGAACTACGGTCATACTTTCACAGGTCTCTTAAGCATTACTCATTTATAGTTAATCTCTTTTCTATGTTTTTCATAATCATTTTTATTGATTTCTTCTAACTTGCTGTTGCTTCTGCCCATTCATTTAATATATTTCCTTTATTTCTTTAAAGGCATTGAAAGAATTGCTTTGAAGGCATTCCTAAATCTGACATTTAGACCCAATGACATCAGTTTCTGTTAAATATTTATCTGCTCAAGCATAGGTCACATTCTCCTATTTCCTTGCTTATCTGTAATCTGGGTTATGAATATGTTCAGCAGCAAACCACAGGACCCTTCAAGGGTGGCCTGATAGCTGTGCAGCAGGGAGCAAACTCTCAGTGCCAACCATCATCTCTGCACTCTATAAGGCAGCAGCAGATACATCCATCTGCTCCGTCCTCTCCATTTGCAGCAGCCACTGTTTCTGAGCCTGGAATCCTGGGGATCCTTTGTGGACTATATGGCTGAGCATTTGGTCAAGGGTCTGAGCAGGGTTTGTCCTCTGACATTTCAAATCACTCAGGATTTAGTTCTTTGCCTCCTGAGTTAGGTTGGCCTCAGGAGCACCAGCAGCCAGAAAAGCAGCAGACTGACCCTCTTTCCTCTGGTGCCATTTGGTATTTCACAGAAAAATGTCCTTCTGCTTTCTGTCAGCTGGTGCCACTGTGTATATCTTATTTGTGCTCATGTGAAGATTTTACTCAGACTGTGGGTCCTACCCATTCTGTGGTCTACTGATTTCTGGGGTCCTACCCTATACTCCTTTGCCATATTGAAAAAGAAAAAAAAAACTAAGCTTGCATTTGTTGAAGTTGCTGTATTTCAGTGGTTAATGCTCTAAGCTTATGACTGCTTTGGGTCACATTCCAATGCCTTTAAATAGTGGTAGGTAGGCAGGTAGATATCCATGAGAGTAGAAGCTTCTCCATGTTTCTTTACTATTATACATGAAACAGTCTTACAAGATTATCTGCAGTGTAGTGCCTATATATTAGTAGATCTTCTCTATGGACTGTAATTGATAACTTAGTTCTCATCAGAGACCTATGGTAGTTCCTGTTCCTATTGCTGAGACAAAAATAGCAACATAAGGGAGGAAAGACTTTGTCCTGGCTCCAGTCTGAAGGTACAGTCCATCCTGGCAGGGAAGGCGTGGGAAAACTGGTCACATGGTATCACATCCAGAAACAGTTCATGTCCCCTCCCTTTTCACTAAGGCTGGGACCCCAGGCATGGCACTGCCCACATTTAGGATTGGTTTCTGACCTCACCCCAATCTAGAAACTCTCAGCAAGAAATATTCTCAGTCTTCCAGATAATTCTAGATTCTGTGAAGCTGACAATCTTAACCATCACACTGCCTGAGCTCTTAAAAATATCAGACTTAAAAATAGTATAAATGTTGCTGTAAGGCACAAGCCGCAAATTTGTACTTGAGATTATAAGTAGTTCTACTGAGGAGTAAAATTAGAACAATTTTGGGTCAATTACTGGGAATGGAACTATTAATTTAGTGAGTAAGAATCTGACAAATGCTTTTGGTAATTGTGCTAAACGGCCCTGCAGAATGGCTGTACTATCTTTCGGTGCTGCATATGAAGCAAGATGACTAAGTTTATTGTAGGGCTGGGTAGTGTTTTGTGGCTTTGCTAATAGAACTGATTAGTTCTCTAAAGCCAATAACTATTCCAGAATCATCTCTTCTAGGAAACTCTGCCCCTGCTGTTTACTCTGGCAAGTTACACTTGGAATACGGTTGTGTAGCCAGGATAATGGGAGCAGGACCTTGGCTTTCTATATCAGTCTTCTATATCAGTCATTCTAAATCCATGACACTTTTTTTTAAATTATACTTTAAGGAATGAATTTTACTTAGAAGATATTTTAGAGTGAGTTTGTTATTACTATTTTGCATCCTCTTCCCATTTAAACCACTTTATTGACATGTACGACATAGTTAATTCAGAGGTTTATACGGGTCAGGGGTTCTTAGTATATTCACAGAGTTGTATATCACCACAGCTCTCTATCCATTGTATAATAATGCAGTAATTCCAGAAGGTGTGCTGGGAAGGTGAGTGAGTGGAGAAGGAAGTTCCTGCAATAATGGGAACTGCTTTTTTTTTCCACCCTCCCCTAGCTCTGTCCACGAGTTCACCTGCAATGCATAAATAGCTTTTTAAGATAAATTCATGTGCGCTAAGCTATAGGAAGCTAATCACGGCAAATATTTCCTATGTTAGTATGGAAGTGGAATTAAGAAAATATGGGTTTTTTTTAGGGTGAACTGGTAATGAACAGCCACAAAAAAACAAACCTTGTAAGGCAAACTTCTGGTGCTGATTAAGCTACAGTGTTTATCATACACACCAGTACTACAAGAAAATGGGCTTTCTAAAGAAAATCGCTCACATTTTGAGCACGAAGCAAACATGAACTAAGCATCGCATAATATGAGGAAATAGTTGTGCATGCTTCTGTTAACCTTATGCTTTCATGACTGCAGAAAATGTGCCTTTTTTTCGGTGATGCATCTTAAAATATTTAGTGACTTGATGTCTGTAGTTTCCTCAAAATCATTTCCTAAAGTTAGGTTTACTTGTATATAGGCAAAGAAATCACAACAAAAATAAATGTTATTATTTGTCAACTCTTGGTGGTTGTTGCAGAAACGTTTAAGTATTTATTCTCCTGATGCTTTGCCTTGTCTGTGTATTTGAATTTTTAAAAAGTTTCAGAAAATAGATTTGAGTAATCTAGACAAGAAATAAGAATATTATCTTGATACCATATTTAGTCTACTATTGTTTATGTAAAGGAGGTATTTACTCATTTGTTATTGTAGACATGCTAATCTCTTTAGAATAGCTTTCAATAAATAAATTATAGTGGTTTATGGAGAGTAAGATAGGAAAAGTGGGTGAGTTCAGGAAAAGTAAAACAATTTTGCTTTTTTTTTTTGTACTTTGAAACTTTTTCCCAATAAAGATACAGTGTTGACAGTCATGAATGGGTGGATAGACGGATGGAAGAGTGAATGAGAGAATGTACTCACAAAGTTCTGTTAAAGACTAGAGCCTTAAAATTAGAGGGGGGGGGATATGTTATGCTCCAGAGAATTTTCAGATTTGGGGAAACGCCAGCCCGGTAGATATAGCAACCATTTTTAACCTGATGACAGCCCATTTAGAATTTGCATAAAGAATGCTTTAAAAATGGGTTTACTTTACTTATTTGCCCATTTAGTACCTCTTTATAACATTTCTCCTTGGATGATTTTGTTTTAAAGGAAGCTATCCTGTGAGTCCATTTTGTGTGCGTTATTTTTTTTCAAAATGTCATGCTTTCTCAAATAAATGCAGCTTTGTGATACCTCAATCTTTAGTGCTAATGAAGTTCCTCTTGTAGAGCTATGAATTTCATGGCTAATTTTCTAATGGAACTGCTAACCTAGATTGGAGCAGGAAAAATGACGGCACACAGCATCTGAAAAGAGCAGAGTACAAGTTGTAGTACCCAAGTAGAAGCCCACCCAGTCCTTACAACTGAATAATTGAGCCACTTGACCCTGCTGAGGCCCAGCCTCCTGTGGTGTTAATTAAGTCTGTCTACCTGAGTATTGTGAAGGGGAGCTGAATTGTAGAAATGAAGTCTCATTTATGGGGACCTCATTTAAATGCACTGGTTATTTATCTTTTTATGGTTTCTAGTGATGATGATGATGCTTATTTTTAAAAGGTAGATTACTGATTAATCAAAAGAGTTGAAATTTTCTATCTATTCATAGGCATTTCATATTTTTGTGTTTTTCTTCTTTTCATACAGTCCGGGGGAATAAGACCAAGTGCCTCCCGCATCCTAGGCCAGTGTTCTCTATGTCACTATCCCTATTTATAAGCAAATCTAATGAGAAAGTAATTTAATTCATTTTACATGCAAATAAGATATGTGAAAGTGATTTTAATTAAATTAAAATTTAATCAGTTCATCTTCAAACTTACCAAATTTAAAAAATCCTGGCCTATTAAACTTACACTTCAGAATTAAGATTTGAATTTTTCTATTTTATTTAATTCATTGATTCACAGATGATTGACTCAGTGGTGCTGAAAAAGCATAGTGTTCTTTAGAAACATGATATAATACCTATAGGACAACAATTGTCATAAGGAACATGTTTGGGCCTTAAAAGAATTAATGTGGTATACTTTTGGAAGTTACTCTAACAATTTAAAAATCTTGTTCTAATGGGGGATAATTTAAGAAAATATTTTATGTTTCCTATTTATATAGCTATTCAACAGAACATAGACTTTTAACAATATTATTAATTCTTTGAGAACTTTATACAATGCATTTTGAATGGTTACCTTACTCAGTATGATGTTTTCTACATCCATCTATTTACCTACAAATTTCAAGATGTTATTATTTTTTTCTGCTGTGTAGTACTCCATTGTGTAAATGTACCACATTTTATTTATCCATTTTTGGGTCAAGAGGCATTTAGATTGTATCCGGGTTCTGGCTATTACAATATGAACTATGCTGCTATGAACGTAATTGAGCACATGTCCTTGTGGTATGATTGAGCATCCTTTGGGTATATACCCAAAAGTGGTATTGCTGGGTCTTGAGGTAGCTTGTTTTCCTAATTTTCTGAAATATTGCCATACTGATTTCCAATGGGGCTGTGCAAGTTTGCACTCCCACCAGCAATAGAGGAGTGTTCCCTTTATCCCACATCCTCTCCAACATAAGTTGTCATCAGTGTTTTTGATCTTGGCCATTCTGATAAGTATAAGATGAAATCTCAGACCTGTTTTGATTGGCATTTCCTCGAGGATGTTGAACATTTGCTTAAGCGCCTTTCAGCCATTTAGGTTCCTCTGTTGAGAGTTTTATGTTTAGGTCTGTACCCCATTTTCTTATTGGATTTTTTATTCTTTTGATGACCAATTTCTCGAGTTCTCTGTATATTTTGGACATCAGTCCTCTGTTTGATATGGGGTTGGTGAAGATCTTTTCCCCTTCTGTAGGCTGTCATTTTGTCTTGTTGACCATGTCCTTTGCTTTACAGAAGCTTTTCAGTTTCAGGAGGTCCCATTTATTAATTGTTTCTCTCAGTGTCTGTGCTGCTGGGGTTATATTTAGGAAGTGGTCTCCTGTCCCAGTGTGTTCAAGTGTACTTCCCACTTTCTCTTCTATGAGGTTCAGTGTGGTTGGTTTTATGTTGAGGTCTTTGACCCAGTTGGACTTGAGTTTTGTATATGGTGAATGATATGAGTCAAGTTTCATTTACTACATGTTTATTTCCAGTTATTCCAGCACCATTTGTTGATTATGCTTTCTTTCTTCCATTTTATCTATTTTGATTGTCTGTCAAAAATCAGGTGTTTGTAGGTGTGTAAATTAATATCCAGGTCTTTGATTCAGTTCCATTGGTCCTCCCGCATGTTTTTATGCCAATACCGGGCTGTGTTCAGTACTGTAGCTCTGTACAGAGTTTGAAGTCAGAGATTGTGATGCCTCCAGAAGTTCTTTTATTGTACAGGATTGTTTTGGCTATACTGAGATTTTTGATTATCCATTTGAAGTTGCGTATTATTCTTTCTAGATCTATGAAAAATTTTGCTGGGAATTTGCTGGACATTGCATTAAATCTGTAGATTGGTACGATTTTGGTAAAATTGGCATTTTTACTGTTAATTCTACCTACCCAAGAGCATGGGAGCTCTTTCCATTTTCTGGTGTCTTCCTCAATTTCTTTCTTCAAATATTTAAAGTTCTTGTCATTCAGGTCTTCCACGTTTGGTTAGAGTTACTCTAAGATATTTTATGTTATTTGTGGATATTGTGAAGGGTGATGCTTCTCTGATTTCTTTCTCAGCCCATTTACCATCTGTATAAGAAGGGCTACTGATTTTTTTTTAAAGCTAATCCTGTGTCCCTCTGCATTACTGAAAGTGTTTATGAGTTGTAGGAGTTCCTTGGTAGAATTTTTGGGGTCACTTATGTAAACTATCATATCATCAGCAAATAAAAAGAGTTTGACTTCTTCTATTTGGATCTGTGTCCCCTTTATCTCCTTTTGTTGTCTTATTGCTCTATCTAGAACCTCAAGTACTATTTTGAATAGATATGAAGAGAGTAGACAACCTTGTCTTGTTTCTGATTTCAGTGGGATCACTTTCAATATTTTTGTCCATTTAGTTTGATGTTTACTGTTGACTTGCTGTATATTGCCTTTATGATTAGGTATGATCCTTGTATCCCTGCTCTCTCCATGACCTTTATTATGAAGGGATGTTGTATTTTGTCGAAGGCTTTTTCAGCATTTAATGAGATGATCATGTGGGTTTTTTTGTTTTTCAGTTTGTTTATATGGTGAATTATATTGACAGGTTTTCATTTGTTGAACCATTTCTATGTCTCTGGTATGAAGCCTACTTCATCATGGTAGATGATTTTTCTGATGTGTTCTTGGATTCAGTTTGCCGGTATTTTATTGAGTATTTTTGCATCAGTGTTCGTAAGTGAGATTAGTCTATAATTCTCTTTCTTAGAAGTGACTTTGTGTGGTTTGGGTATGAGTGTAACTGTAGCCTCATAAAAAGTGTTCGGCAATGTTCCTTCTGTTTCTACCATGTGAAACAATTTGACGAGTATTGATGTAAGTTCTTCTTTGAAAATCTTGTAGAAGTCTATGCTGAAACCTTATGATCCTGCTTTCTTTTTGATTGGGAGACTTTTGATGACTATTTCTATTTCAAAAGCAGTTATAGTTCTGTTTAATTTGCTTATCTGGTCTTGTTTTAATTTTTGTAAGTGATGTTTATCCAGAAAATTGTCCATTTTCTTTAAGTTTTCCAAGTTTGTGAAGTACAGGTTTTTGATGACCTGATGATTCTCTGGATTTTCTCCATGTCTGTTGTTGTGTCCCCCTTGTTTCTGATTTTGTTAGTTTGTATATTCTCTCTCTGCCTTTTGGTTAATTTGGATAAAGGTTTGTCTATTTTGTTGATTTTCTCCAAGAACCAACTCTTTGTCTCACTGATATTTTTTTTTGTATTGTTTTCTTTGTTTCTATTTTGTTGACTTCAGTTCTTAATTTGATTATTTCCTGCTGCCATCTAATCCTCCTGGGTGAGTTTGCTTCTTTTTGTTCTAGAGTTTTCATGTGTTCTGTTAACTCAGTAGTGTGGAATTTTTCCACTTTGTGTGTATAGGTATTTAGTACTATGAAGTTTCCTCTTAACACTGCTTTCATTGTGTCCTATAAATTTGGGGATGTATGATTACTTTTGTTGTATTTTAGGAAGTCTTTGATTGCTTTATTTCTTCCTGGACCCATTTATGATTCAAGTGAGCACTGTTTAATTTCCATGTGTTTGTGGACTTTCTGAAGTTAGTGTTGTTGTTGAATTCTAATTTAAGCCATGGTAGTCTGATAAGATATATAGGGTTATGCCAATTTTTGTGTATTCTGTGTCTTTTTATAGGTGAGTTGAGTCCATTTGTATTAAGGGATATTAATGTCCAGTGAGTCATAACATCTGTTAGTTCCCTTATTTCTGTGTTAAGTTTCTATCTGGCAGACCTGTTCAGTGGTGAGACTGGGGTGTTGAAGTCTTCCACTATTATTAGTGTGTGGAGTTTAATGTGTGATTTAAGCTTTAATAGTGCTTTTACATATGAGGATGCCCTTGTATTTGGGGCATAGATGTTCAGTATTGAGATTTCCTCTTGATGGATTTTTCCTGTGACAAATATGAACTGTCCTTCTTTGTCTCTTTTGATTGATTTAAGTTTGAAGTCTATTTTGTTAGATATTAGAATAGCTATACCAGTTTGTTTCTTAGGTCTGTTTGATTGGAAATTTTTTCCCAACCCTTTACTCTGAGTTGATGTCTGTCTTTGAGATTGAGGTATATTTCTTGTATGCAGCAGAAGGATGGATTCTCTTTTCGTATCCAATCTATTAACCTGTGTCTTTTTATAGGTGAGTTGAGTCCATTTGTATTAAGGGATATTAATGTCCAGTGATTGCTAGTTCTTGTTATTTTATTTATCATTATTGGTGATGTTATTGTGTGTGTGTTTTCCCTTCTTTGGGGATTGCTGCTATGAGATCATCTATTGTCTGTGTTTTTGTGAATGTAGCTAACTTCCTTAGTTTGGAGTTTTCCTTCTAATACTTTGTGTAGGACTGGGTTTGTGGCTAGGTATTGGTTAAATCTGGTTCTGTCATGGAATTTCTTGTTTTCTCTATCTATAATGATTGAAAGTTTTGCTGGGTATAGTAGTCTGTGCTGGCATCCATGGTCTCTTAATGTCTGCATAATGCTTGGCCAGGACCTTCCGGCTTTCTTAGTTTCCATTGAGAAGTTAGGTGTAATTCTAATAGGTCTGCCTTTATATGTTACTTGGCCTTTTTCCTTTGCAGATCTTAATATTCTCTATTTATTCTGTATGTTTAGTGTTTTGATTATTATATCACAAGGGAACTTTTTTTTGGTCCAGTCTTTTTGGTATTCTGTAAGCTTCTTATATCTTCATATGCATATCTTTCTTTAGGTTGGGAAAATTTTCTTATTCCAATTTTGCTGAATATATTTTCTGTGCTTTTGAGTTGGACTTCTATCCCTATTATTCTTAGGTTTTGGTCTTTTCATGGTGTCTCATATTTCCTGGATATTTTATCTTATGCTTTTATTAGATTTAATGTTTTCTCTGACTGATGAGTCTATTTCCTCTATCATATCTTCAATGCTTGAGATTCTCTCTTCCATCTCTTGTATTCTGCTGTTTATGTTTGCATTTGTAGTTCCTGATCATTTCCCCATATTTTCCATTTTCAGAATTCCCTCATTTTATGTTTTCTTTATTGCCTCTATTTAAGTTTTTAAGTCTTGAATAATTTTTTTTTTACCTGTTTGACTGCTTTTTCTTGGTTTTCTTTAAGGGTTTTGTTGTCCAATTTTTATTTGTCTTTTTGCTCATTGTTCCTGGAGTTCCCTCCATGCTCCTGGAGGTCACTATACAATCCTGGAGGTCATTCAGGCCTGCTCCCAAGGAGGTCCCTTGCTTGGGCATGCTCCCAAAGAGGTTACTGGCTCAGGCCTGGTCCCACAGAGGTCACTGGCTAGGGTCTGCTCCTGTGAAGGTTGCTGGCTCAGGCCTATTCCAGAAGAGGTCACTGTCTCAGGCCTGGTCCAAAAGAGGGGTCTGCCTCAGACCTGCTACCATGGAGATCGCTGGCTTGGGCCTGCCCCCTCGGAGGTTGCTCCCTCATACCACTTCCTAAGGAGGTTGCTGGCTCAGGCCTGTTCCTGTGGAGGTTGCTGGCTCAGGCCTGCTCCCTCAGATGTTGCTCAGTGGTACCTAATCCTGTCTTGGGCCTGGTCCCACAGAGGTCACTGGCTCTGGTCTGGTCCTGCAGAGGTCACTGGATAAGGCCTCAGGTACTCTCATCTTGCTTCCTCTGCATGTGGCTGGTGACTGACCTCTGTCTTTCCTCTTCCCAAAGTAATCTTAGTCTGGTTGCCCCACCTATACTTCCTACCTGGCTACTGGTCAATCAGCATTTTATTAAACTAATATAAGTGACAAATGTTTACAGTATACAAGAGCATTATCCCACACTCTTCAGTCATAGGGGAGAGGGCTGTGATGGTCATGTTCATTATGGGCTGAGCATTCTACAACCTCCAGTTTAGAAATTTCAGATCAGAGCATCTCTCAACATTAGAGAATCTTCCCCTTGCATTAAATGTCAATTAACACAGAGACACTCCCCGCTAAAACGGGTCAATGTACAAGAAATATATATTTTAAATGATGTGTATCAGTAGTTATCACTGGTTATTTAGCCATCTTGCACAAAGGATATATACATGCCAAGACAGGATAAAATTTGTTTTAACCATTGTGGAGAAAAATCTCTGAATAGGAATTCCCTGGCACTTCCTATTACATCATTTAATGTGTCATGAGTATCTATCACAATTTGAAGTATTTTAATTACCTCTTTTTAAAGATTTAAAAGGCATTAGAGCTTTTTTTAAAAGCATACATATTGGTGGTTGTATACCAATTAAATTGCTTTAAGAGAATTGGCTGCTAACAGTTAAAATTTGTTAGATTTTTGAATCTTGGTAATGTCTAACATTATTTCATTACTACTTGTCTGTAATTTCTGTCTCCAAGTGAACATTTGGTGAATTTATTTTTATTGAGTAGACATCTCTAAAATTGAAAGAAAAAACCAAATTTAAAAAAATAGACATTTTTTTTGGTTTAGCTAAATGTCAGTTGCTTCATCTAAAAAGATGAAAGTATTTTTCTGGGCCAAAGCATGTGAGTTTCAAAGCACTTTCTGTATGTATCATATCACTTAATCACTACAAGAGATCCTGAGACCCTACAAGGTAAGGTAGGCAAGATTGGTTTCGACACTAAGAAACAACTGCCTTCTAGGGTTTAAAGACTTGCCCAAGGTCACCCCTGAGATGCACTAGATGCATAAATAACATTACCAGGTGATCTCCTTCTTTCCATATTTGACCATCCACTTCCTCTGTGTCCTTCTGGGTATCATGTTCTCCACTGTTCAATGCAGCTTAGCTTTGTCTCTACTAATAGGAAATGTTGATGAAACTACCAAATATCAAGAAAGAAGAAATCAGTCAGTGAATGTCTTTAGTAAAATCTAAATGAAAAGGAATACCAAAAAGTAAATTAACTTTAAAATACATAAATTGTAAGCAGAGACTGCTTGTTTGTTCCCAGCTACCCAGACTCGAAATAACCACACAGAAACTGTAATAATTGAATCTCTGCTTCTCCTATTATCTCTAGCTCCTTATTGGCTAGCTCTTACATCTTAAATTAACCCATTTCTATTATTTTATATTTTACCATGAGGCTTGTGGCCTACCAGCAAGGTTCCAGCTGGCGGCTCATGTCTTTCTCCTTTGGCAACTACATGGCTTCACCCTGACTCTGCCCACTCTCTCTAGCTTTTTCAGCCTGGCTACACTTGTTAAGTTGTTAGCCAAAAGCTGCTTCTTTATTCATTAACCAATAACAGCAACACATATACAAAGGGACTTCCCACACCAATAAATTGTTCAGCATTTATAATTAGCAAGACTTTTAAACAGGAAAGCATAATACACTTAAATGCATTGTATATGGAAAACAAAATACATATAGCTATGAAATATAAATTTATACATATTCTTGTCATACTACTATAATTTTTGCTTTTGTACCTGACTGAAAGAGAAATTATCTCTCAGACTTTCAGGATTTTTGAAATATAATTTTGGGTGTAGAGAGGGCTTTCTAGCTAAAGCACAGACCTCAAAGCATATATAATACAGGGGCAAAGATGTCAGTAGAAATTACCATCTGAAAATTAGTTACAATGAAGATAAGTGTGAAGTCAAAAGCCAACACATTTATAAAATACCTGCAAAATATGGGATGGATAAAAGATGAGTTCCTTATATAAATGCTCATTATGAGAGGATTACAATAAATATTCATGGCTAATGTGGCATGATTATAACATTTTTTTTTAATGAGAAAAGGTCTACCTGCCTGTCAGTAGTAGATGGGTTTAATAAAATGTGATTAGGCACTTTATAGAATGTTGTTATATAGCTATTAAAAATGATTGTCTCAGACAGATGTCTATGGAGAGCTTTAATAGAAACAGGCGTGTTACTGAGTATTGACCATAATATAATCTCTTTTTGTTGAGGATGGCAAGCCCTGTATGTGAGAAAGCTAGGCTTTCATGTCTGTGACAAAATCATGAGGACAAATCTTTTAAGAATAAAGACTTACTTTGACTCACTGTCGATCCAGGGTCAGCTGTCTTTCTGACTGTGAGCCTGTGTCTGAGGAGGCCTATCATGGTGGCCAGAGTACAACCACTGGCAACTGAGTATCAGAGAGATAAATAGCATGGATTAATATGTGCTTCAGAGGCATTTTCCCAGTGACACGATTCCCCTAACGAGTCCTAAACCCCTAGTTTCCAACTCCTCCCAGT
This sequence comes from Ondatra zibethicus, assembly GCA_004026605.1. Classification (NCBI taxonomy): domain Eukaryota; kingdom Metazoa; phylum Chordata; class Mammalia; order Rodentia; family Cricetidae; genus Ondatra; species Ondatra zibethicus. Next base: position 19,422 of record PVIU01023407.1, read on the forward strand.
GTAGTGACATAAAATTATGAATCCACCAATAGGTTAATTTTTAATTGGGTCAAAGCCCTCATTATTGAATCCTATATTTATTCAAACCAATACCTTGAAACATTGCATGGGGACCAAACCTTCAACTCATGAGATTTTTGTGGGGCTATGTTATGTCTAAACCATAACATTCTGTACTAAGCCTGGCTTTTATGATCACCTCAGGATGAAAAGTGCATTTATTCCCCCCCCCCCCGAGTTCCTCAACAGACCCAGCGTTGCACTGAAGGTCAAGCTCAATGTCTCCTCTGAGACTCAAGGCAAATTCTGCTTCAAACTTCAAACCCAGTCAAAGTAGAAAAACAACATAGAGTATCATAAAGTAAATGTTTCCATTTTTAGAAGGAGTGAAATACATAGAAAGGAGTAAGGGGTGCAAACAAGATTGAAACCCATCAGGCCAAACATTTAAATCCAGCAGCTCCATGTTTGGCACCCATGTGTCCAAGTGGACCTACTAGCTCCAGCCCACATGACCACTCTCCTGCACTGTCTCTATGAATTCCCTTGTCTCTTCCCCTGGAGACATTCCACATTACTGACCTATAACTTCTGGGCATCTCCACTGCTGGCTCGTTTTCATTCCCATAGCTTTATGCTTCACTCTCAAAGAAGATACCCACAGGCTTTCCAACTCTGCCACAAGATACTTAGCCTCACAGGCTTACCTTTGGAATCTGGTGGAAGCCTCCATGGACCCACACCTCTTGTGTTAGATATGCCTACCAGCCCAGAATCATGTGGCCAATTCTAAGATCTGCTACCACCTGAATATATATAGTCAAGCCCCACCCTTACCCCAAACCATCACTATACTGGCATGTGAGTGGCTGGGTACTATGAAATAAATCCTGGAAAACAAAATCCTAAGTCTTTCAAATTAGTTTATATTTCAGACAGTCCATGAGGTAGAATCTGTGGGGAATCCCTCATATACCCTCTAAATATCCTTCCTACCAGGGGCTAAAAAGCATGAGGCTTTTAGTGGGGTGAATGTCTTTACCTGAGATAACTTCCCTCGGCCCTTGTTTACACTCTTATTTTGCAGCCAAACTGTATTTAGAATATGTCCACTCTGCTGTTTGCTTATGATTCTCACTGTGATCTCAGTAAAAGCAGTCAATAATACCAATGCTGTAGGCTTGCATACTAGGCTGTGTTGAAAATTTGTACAGCTGATTTATGAATTCATTCCCTTTAAATGTAAGCAAAGTATTGGGGTGTGGGCAAAGTGGATGTAAGTTTTATTTTGCTTTTCCAAAATTTGAATGCTCTGTACTTGCTTCCTAGTAAATTTCGCAGTCCCTTGTAAAATATCATGGATATAGTCTGTATGTTTTTGTCTTAGGGTTTTTGTTTTGAAACAGAATCTCATGTAACCCAGGCTGACCTTATACTTACTAGATAGCTATGGATGACCTTGAACTCCTGATACTCCATTGATTAGGCTAGAGCCCTCAAAATCCAGTCATTTCTCCAAAAATGGACATGATGTTGGAGGCCAAACATACTTGAGTCTCTTTTAGTGGGAACAATATATCCAGCTCATGACAGTGTATGTTAATCTATTTGTCTGAAAGGCCAATAGGTAACATTGTTATGTAGAACTGACTGGTGGAGGTACAGTGCTAATTACAGATAAGAGAGAATACAATACTGATCGCTTCCAAAATCATTTGTTCATTGTCTTACTCACTAAAATGAGTATCGTGTAATTTATGAAAATTTATAAAGAATATATTAAAAGAGGCAATAATGCCTATAGAAAAATGTTTGTAAACATAATTCTCAAGAAAGGAAATGTATTGTCCACTAAACATTGGAAGATTATAATAAAGAAATAAAAGTCTAGAAAGTGCAAAGGGTTGCTTTTTAACCTACAAGACTGAGCAAGTTTTAAAAATTAGTTAAATGCCCAATTAATGCACAGCTGAACCATTCTAGTGCATATGTAGAGTACTTTGGGGTAAGCTTCAGATGGAAACTGTTGGGTAAGGATCACTAAATGTTAAATACATACTATGTGCCCATAATTCCACTTCTGGTACTCTATTCTGGAGATTTACTCAGTAGCAACATTATCTATGGTAGATAGCAAAACTTGAAATGAAAAATGCCAAGGTCCGGGAGCTTAGTCAGTAAAATGCTGGCCACACAGCATGAAGACCCGAGTCGGATCCCCATAGCCCACATTAATGAGTTGGGTGTAGTGATATGTGCTTGAAACCCAAGCCCTGGGGAGGCAGAAATCGGTGGGTTTCTGGGGCTTGCTGGCCAGTCAGCCTAGCCTAATTGGCAAACTCCAGGCCAGGGAGAGAGCCAGTCCTATAAAGCAGGACTCCTGACACATGAGGAGTGACATCCGAGGTTGACTTCAGGCCTCCTCGTTTAAGCAGACGCCTGCAGAGCTGCATGGGTAGGTGCGTTCTCAAACACGCACACACACGACAGAGAAGTGTCAGATTTACCGCACGTGCACACTGGCCTACGATGTAACTGTAATGAGGTAGACTGGGAAAATGGCTCACCTTTCCCTGAAACGTGGTGCACTGTTCACAGTGCACATCCATTTGCATTTTGATTTGTCTCTGTTGCTACATGTCCATGCACTAGGAAGCTGAGAGGCAGGGATTTTGCTAAACTGTGGGCATTTACTCAGAAGTGACAATAGGATCTACTGTATGAGGCAGATTCAGTTGTTACATAATCTTTTCTATCTTTTCAGTTTTCTGCCATATTGCATGTTATTTTCATAATCCTTAAATGATTTCTGAAAAGCTGTTGCCAGACTAGGGCCCCTCCAACTGAATAAATTGATCTTTATAAGAAAACTAAAAAGGGAAATTTTTAAGTGCACAAAGTTGGATTTATACATATAATTACAAATGAGCTTTTTGTAGAAAATCTAAGTCACAGAATTGGTTTTTCTCTATAATAATTATAACTACCCCAATCTTCCTCTTTTAATTTTTATTTTTCCGGTATTGGGAATTGAATTTAGGACCTTACAGATGCCATGCAAGCACTCTGAACAATTTTTATATTTACTTCCTATTTTTCTTTCATGGAACCCTTCCTTTTTGCAGTCCATAAGATTGATTTTTAAAATGCGAATCTGGTTTTATCCCCATTTGAAATGACTTCTCATGGCACTTAGACTAAATGCCAGCTATAGCACTGGCCTCAGGGCCCTGCGTTCTATGTCTCTTCATCAGCCCTTGTGGATCTCTGGTGCCGGATGCCGTCACTGCCCGTCCTCTTTCCATCCATTCAGCAGTACATTGCTATACTTGGCAGTTGTGCCCTCCTGAGGACTTGAGGAAAATTCATGCCCAGGTCTGCACCAGGAGGTCCATGCAACGAACCGGCATGGAAGTCTCCTTACCACGGACTCTTTCCAGCAAACCAGCCCACAGAAGTGGCCCGTCAGGCCCCATCACATCATCTTGCTTTATTTTCTTCTTAGCATTTCGCATTACAAGATAATTGTGCTATTTTTCACATTGGCATTCTGCTATTAACTGAAGTAGGTAATCTGAAATTCTAAGAATGTACATTTTCCTCATGGGATCTAAGAAAGCATTCTCATTTTGAATGAAGGAAAAAATAGCCCATAAACACCATTGTTGTTCTTAAATTGACATTCAGGCACTTACTGCAATCATAAGCTGTGTTGTACCAGGAGTAGACCCAACCTGTGAAGCCCAAGGTGCCTTCCGTTCACTCTGTTTCACAGGTGTAGGCCTTCTCAAGCTAGATCTCCATGCAACAGTCATGCTGGCTTGTGAGAGTTTGTTCGGAGTTCACCCTTGCCTTTCCACACACCTTCAAACTCTGTGCCCATTGCCAATTTACATCTCCAAAAGTTAAAGGCCACGGTATCAAAATTTCCACAGCCTTTGCCATGCACTGTTACCTAGGGTCACATGAAGACCTAACACTGTTCTCAGGAAATACAGGGCAAAGACTTTGTTTTTTCCTTCTGTTTTCTTTCTTATAAAAAGTTAAGCACATAAGAATGTTTTGGTGACTCTACCTTTGTAGAATTTCCTGAAACTCAATTACATTTTTAATGATTTTTCAAAATGAAGAATATTTAATCACTGAAAATATGTAAACTTATAAATTAAACATATAAGCTGTCCATACATAGAAAATATGTTCATTGTGAGTAATAAATCTTGTTTGAAGCACTTCTTAAATTTCATAGAAAGCATTAAAGATTATTATATTAGAAGTGGATTAATGACTGCCATATATAAATACAACAATTGTTAAATTTGGGTACCTGTTCTGAGAATGTTTATGCAGAAAAGAGATGGGGAGCAAAGCAAATGAGTGTCCTCCTGACATTGATCTTATTCTCCAATTTGGGGGTAAAGGAAGCATGAAAAATTAAACCCACAAGGTATCACAAAGCTATGTGTGTTGTGATACATGGCAGACTGTCCCACAGCACTGGCTCTAAGTTATGTACGGAGGTACCGAAGGACAAAGCAGGGCCCATTGATTGCACGCTGGTAATCACTGTTCTGTTGAGAAGAATACTTGTATTTATTGTGTTCTGTATTCTTCATTGGCCTTTTTACTCTTTATTGTAATTTTTGTCAAAAACTTTGGTGGCCAAACTTTCATAAATTCCAATGACGTCCAAAGTGTAAATTGTAGGCGGCTCTCAATATCTATCTTCCCCATCGTGTGTACGTGTGTCTGTGTATGTCTGTGTGTCTATGTGTATGTGTAGGTCAGAAGACAACCTCAGGTGTCACTCCTCTTGTGAGTTCCAGCCACTCCTGTGACTTCTTTTGACGAGTCTCTCCCTAGTCTTCAAACAGACTAGACTAAATGGACCAGACAACCAGCTTCCAGGAATCCTCTTGACTCCACCTCTCATCTTGTCATCACTAGGGTTAAGGCATCACCACACCCAATTTTTTATGCAGTTTCTAGGGATCCAAACCTGGGTCCTCATGATCAGAAGACAAACACTTTACCAAGCAAGCCCCTCCCTGGATTGTTTTGTTCTACCACCAACAATGAACATACTGTGTGTTACTTCTACATAAAAATTCAAATCTAAGAAAAGTTACCATTTTAAATTATAAGATAGTTCTTTTCTTGGTTATATTTACATTATAAGTTATATTTACGTTATATGTTATAACAAAGATGTCTAAGTTTGTATAACACAGTTTAAAAGAACACCCTAATTACTGATTCTGATTATCTAAACATCATCTGTTTTCTTGAACCATTTTGTAATTCATCATTTGTGAATCTAAAGAGTAATTACAGTATTTACATTTTCTCACTGTAGATTCTTTGGTATTCATTTTGCTGATCTTGCCTTAAAAACAATTTATTACCCATCTCATTTTGGCATCAAAGAAGGAATCCTCCTCCGTCACTCCCACAAGTCTAGAAGAGACTAATAGTAAGGATCTACTGAGTTCAGTATTAAGGGATCTGAGCGTTTTACAGAACACGGAGAAAAGCTCACATTTACAAAAATGTCATTAGAACCCACTTGATTTCTCAAGTAAAGATCTGAGGAAATGCTTATAGAAAAGACAGAAATGATTTCCCCCAAACTGTGTATTTAGCTTCTCTGACTGGACAAAACCTTAATTGAATTGAGGTTGAGACTTCAACCCTCAATGTTTTCAGCGAAGGCCAGAGTAACTTTAACAATACCTAGGCACATTTCCCACAGACTTTGACGATGTACCACACGCTAACCTGTGCAGAGTACGCTTTCAGTAAGTTAGAATGGACTGACTGGCTCTGTCCCTGCGTTTGGCAAGGGACATCTGCAAGTGCTTTTTCTTTAGCCTGTTGGATAAAGTCATTTAATAGTGTCCTGATAGGACACAGATTTTTCTGCAAAAGGTTAACATTAGTTTGGGCAAAACTGATAACTATCATTTCCAATAGTAATTGCTCCATTGCTGCAGATATCCTAAGGCAAATAATGCCAGATTTTCGACTCTTATGAAACAAGTAAAATATCCATAATTATTAAAGGGTAAGGTAGACATGATCAAAGCACGCATGGAAATAACACAGTGAAGCTCATACATTTTTACAATTGGTGCAGTCCATAATTATACGGACTGCACACCCCAATGAAAAGTTGTCCACTATAGCAACGAGAGACAACAGTGCTACAGAATGGATAGTAGCCGGGAATCTGAGCTAATTTCACAATTCATCCCACGGCTGACCCTCGGGTGAACAAGCATTGCCAAATCTCATGGCCATTTCTCTGTCTTGAAGTGCGGTGTGTGGAAAACAGAGTAGGGGGACAACTGTATGGAAAATCCAAGTAAGCACGAATTTTCAGGGGCTGACTGAACAAGCCCTTGAGTTAGAGGCTGCATGGGCCAGAGCAGCCTTCTGTCCCGTTCCGAGGTACACACAGTCACAGAGCAGTTCACTGGCTGCAGTTTAAAGGCTTAGTGCCGTGATATACAACAGATGCAGTAGAGAAATTCCACGAGTTCTCCATTTCTCGCCATGTGACAAGAAAGACATAAAAATCAGCATTTGCACCTCTGCTACGCATTCCCAAATCGGTCCTCTTTATCAGTGTAGACCATTAAGCTACCGCCTTCCCAGTGGAGGCTGTGGAGCCATTTCTGTCTGAAAATGAGTTGGTGCAAAAAGGTACAACTAGACATAGTGTTGAATTGGTAACCGTGGCAGGATATAAAATCTATGTGCTTCAGTGTTCATTGCTAGGGTGTGTTTTAAGTCGGTCAAACAAGCCAAAAGTAGTGGCATGAGCCTTTAATCTCAGGACTTGAGAGGTACAAGCAGGTAGATCTGACTTCAAGGCCAACCTATTGAGTTCCAGGCCAGCCAAAGGTACACAATGAGCCCTTGTCTCTAGATAAGTAAGTATGTTAATAAATAAGAACATATACGCTCAGGAAGAAACTACACTCAACACAAACAAGTATGTACATCATTTGGCATAAAAAAAATAAAAGGAATACAATAGAGGGATACTTGAAGCAAGGTATAGAATATGATTCTGTTTTTCTTTTCTTTTTTTCTTTTTTTGGTTTTTCAACACAGGGTTTCTCTGTGTAGCTTTGGTGCCTGTCCTGGAACTAGTTCTCGTAAATCAGGCTGGCCTCAAACTCACAGAAATTTGCCTGCCTCCTGAGTGCTGGGATTAAAGGCGCACAGCACCACTACTGGCTATTCTGTTTTCTTTAAAATAGAGAAATATGCATGCTCACTCATACATCCTACATGCACCAAAGTGTCTTCTTATGAGCTCAACTAGCCCTTATAATGTTTCATGAACCCAATAATAGGATGTACCAATTCACTTAAGGATCCAGAGAAAGCTGAATTCACCTCCTCTGCTGTCTGACAGCAGTTAGCAATAAGGTCCTACCCAGGGGATAAACAGCAAAGAAAGGCTGATGGCCTCCCGGGATCACAGAAGAAGGTTATTTGAGAAGGGCTCCTGAGCTGCTCAGCCTTTGAAACTTACCATCCCGAACCCCAAATTTAGATAACGAGATACAAAGAAGAGTCACAGGAATCAGAATAAATTAAAACAACCCAAAATAGTTGTATCAGAGGCCATTGAGCAGAAAATAGCAAGTTTCAAGTGTTGTGGTGGACATTGTAAAAAGTCTTCTGTGGAAAGTCTTGGGAGATTTAAGCAGCCAGCCTTCCCTGAGTGGTGGCCCTCGCTGGTGGATTTTCTAGGATGGAATTTGGGGCAGTCTTGACCTGGGTTGCAATGGCAGCCCCCGGATGCAGCTCTGACCTGGGTTACAATGGCAGCCCCTGGATGCAGCTCTGACCTAGGTTGCAATGGCAGCCCCCGGATGCAGCTCTGACCTGGGTTGCAATGGCAACCCTTGGATGCAGCTCTGACCTGGGTTGCAATGGCAGCCCCCGGATGCAGCTCTGACCTGGGTTGCAATGGCAACCCTTGGATGCAGCTCTGACCTGGGTTGCAATGGCAGCCCCCGGATGCAGCTCTGACCT
>PVIU01023408.1:0-27476 GCA_004026605.1 Ondatra zibethicus
CCAGCTCCTCTCTGCTCGGCTCCGTGGGACAAAGGAGGCCCCCTAGCAGGGGACTCGCCCTTCCCCCAAGGCCTCAGCCCGGGTGGGCCGAGCTCAGGTGCAGCCGGGACAGGGTCCAGATGAATCCGCGGAAGCTGGTTGGGCGAGGATCCCGGTCCCAAAAGCAGGCCTACTGAGGGTTGCCAGCTCCTCTCTCTTCATTTTTATTTTTATTCATTTTATATAACAACCACAGTTCTCCCTCCCTCCCCTTCTCCAACTCTTCCCTAACTTTTCCTCAGAGGGGTAAGTCCTCTCATGGGGAGTTAACTAAGCCTGGCATATTGAGTTGAGATAGGACCAAGTTCCTCCCACCTGCATTAAGGCTCATGAATTTAAGATTTTATAAATGGTATTGGAGACCCTAGAAGATGGCAAACACCAGAGATACACAATGTAAGACAATTGTTGATAGGTTTGGTGAGTAGGCAATATCTTTTGTGCTCTCCACAGGAGTTATGTGTGTGTGTTCTGATGCCTGCAAGGTGGATGAGACTCTGCACCGTGCTGTGTGCTGGGGACACATTTGGGACATCACTGCTCTAGATCTTATCCAAAGGCTTTGCATGAGCACTGTTTAGACAGAAGTAAAAACTGATTAGTGTTTTGTTTCCAAAATATGGATCTGATGCCATGTATCCTGGTTAATTTATCCATGCCAGGTCTAAGATACCATCAGCCACATGTTTTCCCTGTTACCTGTGCTTGGGATCCTGGCAACATTTCTCTCCTGGAACTATGGTGACAATCAGAAATGTGGGCAAGGTGTGCATGTTGGTCACTATGAGTTCTTTCTTCAGGTTTCTGTCTATTAGGTCTTAGTTTACCTGTGTCATTTCCAAAAGATGATGAACGTTAGCAGAGTTCTCCACTGGTTCATTCTAGAAAACCGGAAACACACAGCCGCTTGACTCTAAGTTCTTCCAGTTTGGGACAGAGTTGGACGGGAAAATGGTGTGAGGAGGAGTTGTTTTAGAGTTTGGGAGCAGATGGGATTGGTAGAAATTCTGGTATCAGAGGCCTTGGAATTAGTGACAAGAAGTAACCCTCAAGTTGGGTGGCTTGAGCATTATGACAGAGGACCTGGGTCTGTCATCTCCATGTAGTTTTCTTTCTCTGAATGCTGTTGTGGTCCCTGCTTCTCCAAAAATTGTGGATCACTTTTCTCATTTCTCTTTAGAAAGCAAAGGGAAAGGGGGTGGCAAACAAATGACAGAGCACAGATGTCACTAGAGCAACTGTAGCTGCCCCAAACAGGTGAGTTGGTGGCCATCAGCCAGACCTTGTGACTAGCCCTGGTTCACTCCTCACCTCTGCAGATTTATGCTTTTCTTCAACTTCTTTTACCAGCATTTTATTGTATTCTGGACATAAGGTTGACCAATCTGCCCTAAGTCATTGAGGCCACCCTTGGTGTGTGATGTGTTGCTTCTTCTTTTGCTTTGGTGGAATTATTGTTGTGGGGTCTGAGTAGGGTGGGGAGAATAACCACACAGGCATGCTAGCTAGATTGGCCTACCCTTTGCCAGTCTTTTGAAGCTGGCAGACATCTCGGCATGCACTGCCCAGGAACAACACTAACACACAGCTGACATGTGGATGCTGCCCACTGTGAACACCGTGCCCTTTCCGCTTTCTATTAGCGGCCTAGCTGTGGTGCATAAATGAGTGTCTCCTGTACAGTGACAAGAGAGAGCTGTCTGGAAGCATCTCAGATTGTTAGCAGAGAAAACCACCAGCCAAAGAAATGCCCTACCCCACCACGGGAGTGTGGCTCTGAAGGATTGAGATATTCTTCTTGTGACTCTCAGTTAGATTTTGTCCAGTTCTGGGAACCATGAAGCTAGCTGAGGCTTCTGTCTACGTGTGCGAGGGCCAAAGGTGTCCTGGTCTATGAGCAATTGTTAAGGTGTACTTCTGTAAGTAGGAGGAACGTGAGAACTCAGATGGTGCCAATTACTGAATCCGCCATCCTTAGTTCAGGTTTTCAAAGACAGTGGTCAGAAAGGGACACTTGGTGACTAGGAAAATGTCCTGTAGTGATTAGGTTCCTTAAAAGAACTGTGCAGTCTTCCTAATAAGGATTGTGTAACAATATTGACCATCAAATCCCTCACTGACTCCTCCTCAGTTCTCCAACACCTATCACACTTTTTCCCATCAAGGGCATCTGGAAACCGTAATGCAAACGGATTACTTGCAACAACACAGGCATTTTCTGTGCTTTTTCTATGCAGGCCCACTGTAGCTCTTCTAATACCTGTGGCCATGCTTTGTTCCCCAGGCATTTGAGGATTCATCTTTCTGTTTTGGTTTTTCTCAAGTGACTTTTTTGGGAGATATACACCTCTGTACAGTAGCCTATAATTCTGGAAGAACCAAATAGTGACCTCAAGAGCCAGAGCTCATGTTGACTTCTCTACCTGGATGGGCCCTCTGCCTTTGCCTTGTTATCAGGGGTTATCACTACTGTCTAGTGACAACTCTGTAGAAATGGCTGACTGGGTGTCACAGTAGCTTCTGGTCCAGCGAGTTACAGGTTATCTTCTCTGTTCAGGGAAATTCTCACATTGTTTCTGAATCTGAGCAAAATTGTGGACTAGTTTCTAAGGTTAGAGTATCCTGCTCAGAACCAGATCTCCAGAGCACCATCCCTGCACAGGAGCAGACACTGTCTATGCACAGCTGATTGCCTCTGTTCTGTGGCAGAGCTGTAGGGTGCGTTTCTGCCTAATTGGGTGTTTTTCTGATTTCCCAAGTAAATAAAGCCTGGGTCTCCCAGTTCTGGAACCTTGGAAGGAGGGAGGCCATGTACCTAGATTGAGTCATTGACCAGATGTTTTCTAGATTATTGTAGCTGCTGCCTGATTTCTCTTACAGGAGCAGTCTCTTAGTATTATGGTCAGGGAGCAGTATATTTTTAATAAATTATTTTTATTTTATCATCAGTGTTTTGTCTGCATGGATTGCTATAAGCTACAAAATTATACAGTCATTGCTCAGCCATATTTTCATGAATGTCTTATCAGAACCAAGTGATCTGATAAAGGATAAACAAAAAGGCAAGGCTTTTGTTGTTATTGCTTTGTGAATAAAATGGCTGTCCTTTGCTGTAGATTTTTCACTGTAGCTGATTTCCCTTCTGTTACGTATTTGGGAATTAATTCCCACAGTTTAGAACTGTTTCCCCCTAGCTACGTGTAAAAACAGTTTTTCACTGCCAGGCCTCTGTTCTTCTCACCTAGGTAAGCGCAGAGATGCCTTCCTGCAATTATCTTGATCAGCAGGCATTTGGTCAGTGATTAGGGTTCAGGAAAGAGCATCAGGAAAGATCACAGATCTCCAAGGACATAGAATTGCTACCTGCCCAAAAGCTGCTGCTCTGGTTTTCCTGACTTAAAAGATTCTTAACTTCTTATGCTCACTTTCACCTCAGTTCACTGATGATTTTAATTCAGGAAATTTGTGCTTTCTGTTTTAATCTCAAGGCAGCATAAGAGATAATTCACTGCTATCAGAGAAAGACTTCCTTACCACTGGCACTACAGACACACAATATTGCACCAACCAAAAGAGTTGATAACAGCATACTCCGGAACTGATAATTTAGAGGCCTGGCTCTCCTCCTTTTCTGTACTGTGTAGGTGTGTACTCCAGACTCGTAGCCCTGTAGAAACTGCAGCATCTGGTATATGTGCTGTCTGATCAAGGACCATGACTTCTCCCTGACTGTTCATGTAGGTTACTTGGTTACCAGATTCTATGCATGCTGGGAGAGAAAAAAAGCGGTGTGCTAGAAATAAACTTTTTATCCCTTTACTAACTAAAAGTGTAGTATACTACACTAGCCTTCCCCTCTAGAATTCCCTGATGATTTAATTTCTTTCTTTTTTATTTTTTAAATTTTTAAAAAAATTTTTTAAAAAATTCCAGTCTTAACTAACTTTGTCCATGAAGGAGTGTTGGAGTCTACAAAACTATATAGTAAATGTAAATCTGACAAATTCATAAACTGAGACCCTCAAGGGGACAACTTGTGGGGTACACCACTTTGTAGAGCTTCGGGAACACTTGTCTTTTAGAAAAGTTGCTGTCATGTCTGTGGAAACCTTGTGAAGCCATGTTTTTTTTCTTTAAAATGAAATTTATTCCCAAAAACACTTCAGCAGTGTAACTTCTTCTGCACAAGTAACAGAATGACCTTTCCATTCCCCCACATCATGAGGCCTTAACGCAATAACATTCACTCTTTGTTCTAACAATCAAATTTACATGATGTCAATCCCACAAAATCACCTGCGAACAGGATAACATAGAAATTTCGATAGAAGACAGGTGTAGTATGGGGGGCTCGGGCTGCATTCCCGGCGCCTGGTTCTCTTGTTCTGTCCCGCCCGGCTCCCGGTGCGTACCCGAAATAATTACACGGAAACTGTATTCATTGAAATACTGCCTGGCCCATTAGCTCTAGCCTCTTATTGGCTAACTCTCACATATTTGTTTAACCCATTTCTAATAATCTGTGTGTCACCACGAGTCGTGGCTTAGCGGGAAAGATTCAGCTTGTGTGACCTGGGAGCTTCATGGCAGTGGCTCTCTGTGACTCTGTCCCCTTCCCAGTATCCTGTTCTCTTTCCCTGTCTATCTAAGTCCTGCCCTATCAAAAGGCCAAGGCAGTTTCTTTATTATCCAATAAAAGCAACCCAAATACAGAAGGACCCTCCTACACCAGACAGGCATGGAGTAGGAAGGTAGTGTGCCTCACCTTTGCTAACTAACAAATCTGGGTATCCCCACAGTTGGTAATCTCAAAGAGATTAGATGAGGAAAATGGGTGAATCTAGGATTTGGGGACATTTAGTAACTTTATCTAATAGTTTGAGGTGTCAGGTACTTCCCTTTGGATGCTGGCTCTTTCCTGGGTCCTTTTCCAGAGCACTGCTTTGCCAGGTTCTACCTGCCCTTTTTGTGATTTTGATGTGCATATTATCATTGTTGTTGCCTATGGAGTTTTCCAACTATGTCTATAGTAACTATATCCTCATGGAGATCACCCTTTACTGTCCTATGTTCCCTTCTTCTTCTTTTTTTTCTTCCCCTTCACCTCACTTTATTTTCTAGCCCTACAATAAAAAATATGTAGTGGTAATGTACTTGAATTAATTTTTTACCCTCATATCCTGGCCTGCCATAGACATCCTATTCTGAGCCCTGAGGGGGTACTGAGGCTAGTACTCAAGGCCCCCAATAAAGGATTTCATCAGACGTGTCCTAGCCACACTGACCATTGCAGCCACGGATCTGTGTGTGTGTGTGTGTGTGTGTGTGTGTGTGTGTGTGTATGTGTGTTTAAACCCTTTTCTGATTTTCTATGGGGCAAAAGAATTCCTGTCCTGGAAATTTCTGGGACCGGGATTGCTGGTTTTAAGGGTATATATTACTGGGAATATTTGTAACAGATATAGAGAAAAATAAAGAAACATGGACAAACAATTCCCATTGTGAGTAGACTTCTTTACCCTCAGAGGTTTAGCCCCCCATTCATTTATTGTGGAGAACTTTCTTGAAGCCTGAAAGGGGTACCCTAAAAGCTTGATTATTAGGGACCTCGTTAATGGACAGCTGTGTGAGGGTGTCAGAAGCACTGGAATTCAAGTTCCAGACAGGTATGAGCTGCCACATGGATGCTGGGAATTGAACCCCAGGCCTCTGGAAGTTCAGCCAGTGCTTTCAACTACTGAGTCATCTTTCTAGTTCCCATGCTCCTTTTTAAATATTTTCTCAGAGTTCAGCTTCCATTTACCTTCTTAAAAGGACCAGACTTTGCTTATCTGAGGTCCACAGAGGTGGACAACTTCCTGCCCAGACCAGGTTGCTGAGTCATCTTGCATGGATCAACGAATCCACCTTTGGACTTCTTAGGTCAAGCATTTACTGGCCCCAGTATTTTTTTGGAATTGGCTGAAGTGGTGTTTTTCCTCTTTGGGAGGGTTTTGTGGGGTCACTTGGATGTAGGACTGCAAGCAGCAGTATAAGTTCAAAGGTAGCTTTGAACCTCCTCTCCTGATAGAGAAGGCAAGTGGCTCAACACCAGGGATGGCCTTTGGAGTTGGCATATGTGGCAGGCACACTGAGGTACCACTGAGACACACGGGCTGGTCTCTATGGTCTCTGCCTTTTTGTTTCTGTCCTACCCCAGGTGGAATAGACAAGCAATTCCCACTCTACTCCCTAAAGTGAGCTTTCTGGAAAGGGTCTTGGAAGATTAGGGAACCTTCATGAGTGCCTCTGGTTTCTCATTTTCTTATTGACATCATAAGATGTCACCCCTTGTGTGCTGTGCTGTGCTGTGTGAATGGTGGATGCAGCGAGGGAGAGGCACATTTGCAGTAAATGACATTATACTTGTTAATTGTACTATGTTCAGATCTACAAACCATGCAGAAATGTCAGGCCTGTTTCTACACAGGGAAAGGCATGAAATTATACCTTTACAACACACACAAAATAGTCTTTAAAATGGTGCAGGACAGTACAGAAAAGTTAATGCCATGTAATACAATATCTGGTTAAATCTTCATAACCTTGCTCTGAGAGTCTCTGCACAAAGGTCACACTGTCTGTTGCCTGCGTAGTGGGAAGGAACACTGCTCCTACATTTTATGTGGTGCGCAGACCCTGAGCATCACTGTTTTAGACCCTAGTCAAATGGTTTGCGTGACTACCATTTTCAGAAACAAAACATATTAGAGGCTTTTTAACAAATGCACTGCATATGAACAGGCTGAAAATTAAAAACCACATGGTCATCTCATTAGATGCTGAAAAAAACCTTTGACAAAATACAACATCCCTTCATAATAAAGGTCTTGGGAAGAACAAGAATACAAGGAACATACCTAAACATAATAAAGGCAATATACAGCATGCCGACAGCCAACATCAAACTAAATGGAGAGAAAATCAAAGTGATCCCACTGAAATCAGGAACAAGACAAGGTTGTCCACTCTCTCCATATCTGTTCAATATAGTTCTTGAGGTCCTAGCTAGAGCAATAAGACAAAAAAAAAAAAAAGAAAGAAAAAAAAAGGAGATCAAGGATGTTGAATCTATCTTGGGTCAAGAAATACCAGGCTAACTACAAGATAGACCAATTATATTTTTCTTTATGATAAAGGGCAAACTCACAAAACAGGAACAAGAAGTCCAAACTCAGCTACATAGAGCAGGAACCACAGAGAGAGAGTGAACCTTGGGCCTCCAGGCATTTTCTCCTGGTACCCAAAAGGTCACGCCCCTAACTAGGTGCCACCTCTTAAAGTTTATTGGCTGACAGAGACCCCATCACCTTCCTCTTTTGTTTAAATAAGAGAGTTCCAAACCCATTTCAGAACTATATACAATAGGACCAGTTATCAAGTAAAAAATTACAATCAACATACATAATATTAAGCAAGGAATACATATTAAATGTTTAATAAACATTCTATTTTAAAGAGTCTAAGTCTTGCATTGGAAATGGCTTGGGTAATTTATAAGAGGAAGTTAAGACTCTTTGATCTTTAACCCCATCAAAGGCCTGAGAAGGGAAATTATATTACTTGAGTAGGCATGAAGTGCAATCAAGCAGCTTCCATAGAGAGCAGTACATGACAGAGAAAATTGGCTACCTGAGCAATCACCCAAAGTCTCATTTGTAATATTGAAGCAACCTGTTGACTGAGGTTTCTGTCCTGCCCAGTACCCACAATCATTAATTCCCAAAGAATAGCACACAGAGGTCTATATTAGTTATAAACTGATTGGCTCTTTAGTGTGGGCTTCTTATTAACTCTTATAACTGATATCAGCCCATTATTTTTATCTGTGTTAGCCACATGGCTCAGTACCTTTTTTAGCAAGGCAGTAGTCACATCTTGCTTCTTTGGTGTCTGGACAGGACTGCTGAGGGAGCTTCCCTCTTTCCAGAATTCTCCTGTTCTCATTGTCCCACCTATACCTCCTGCCTGGCTACTGGCCAATCAGCATTTATTTAAAACATAATTGACTGAATATAGACAATTGTCCTGTACAACTTCCCCCTCTTTTTTAAAAAAAAAAAAAAAAAAACAAGAACATTCATAGTCCAATTTTTGGGAATGTGGGCATAGTTTCCCAGGCTACTTCCTGCTGCTTGGGGGGTGCTGATAATCTTATGGGGACCTAAAGAGAATTTAGAATTATGATCAAGTTCTGACTGAAGTATCCTGAGTCTTGATCATCTCAGGCAGCAGTCTTGAATCTGTTCTGGATGTAGAACTCAGACATCCGGGCCATCTTTTACTACCAGAGATTTCTCAGGTGGTCTTCCTTCATCAAACCTGATTATTCTTAACTCAGAATGAATCCACAGCCTCTTATTTCCTGTAAAAACAAAAGCAAAACCTCTTCTCCAAAGTAACATACCTTTTGACTTCAATTTTGAAGTCAAGTATTTTCAAAATACCTACCTTGGATTAATTCAGCAGCATTTATAAACAAATATCATTTTTAGCAGCTGTTGCTTCTTCCTCGGCATTCAAACAATTCAAAGAGAGCATAATAACATACAGTATACAGACTCTCTGTATATTTTTCATCTTTACATGGCTTTATTTTAACCTCTATTTCTTTTATTTTTACTTGTACTTTTTGGCTTTGTGAGACAGGTTCTCTGTGTATCTTTGGCTGTCCTGGAATTCCCTCTGTAGACCAGACTGTCTTTGAACTCACAGAGATCAGCCTGTCTTTGCTTCCCAAGTTCTGGGATTAAAGGTTTTGCCACCACACCTTGAACTCACAGAGGTCTGCCTGCCTCTGTCTCCCAAGTGTTGGGATTAAAGGTGTGTACCACCATACAAACTACTCTCTTTTTTTCATTTTTCTTTTAAGGACTTTAACTTTTTTCTTTTCTCTCCCAAGCCTGCATATATTTTTAACACTGTGTAAACCATTTAGAGGTTTTCTTCATCTTTGACTCTCTCTTTACTGTATAAATCTCTTTTTTCTGACCACATGAGTCTTTAATTTGCTAAGCAATATGGAGAGGATTAAAGCTGCGGCACTGAGGGCAGATCCAGCCCATTCATTAGCTTTCTGAAATTCCAGGTTCATGGTGGAGGTACTGGCCAGAGCCATGTTTATTGCCACAACTCTATGGCATTTCAAGGTCCTTGCCAGCAAGCAAGCTGCAACAGTGTGTCCACAAACAACACTCAAATGCTCTCTCTGTAGCCAGACCTCCTGCCTCAAAGAGTCAGAGTTTGCACTGGCAGGACAATCCAGAAAGCCGGCATTTTAAAATGGTGCAGCTTTTTTTCTGCTATTGCTGAAAACCAAAAAGCATGCGGTCAACTTTTATCAACACCATTTAAGAGTTTTGAGACAGGACCTCTTAAAGAGCTGCAAGGTTTTGCAGCTAAAGCTGAGTCAGCAAGCTTCTCTTAAATGAGATCACTTGACTCTAGCAAGCAGAGCCCACTGGAGAAAATGCTGCTATCAATAATCCATGCTTAACTCTATTCTTTTCTGTCTAGAATTACTTCCCAAGCTCTGTCAGACTTTATGTGGGTGTAGTTATCCACACATTGGTGCGAATTGTTGTCTGAGATTATCTGTCCTGCCTGGTTTCCCACCAGGTCCCACAGCCATTTAGCCACAAAGAAAATCACACAGAGGTCTACATTAGTTATAAACTGATTGGCCCATTATCTCAGGCTTCTTATTAACTCTTATAACTTATATTAGCCCACTATTTTTTATCTGTGATAGCCACATGGCTCAGTACCATTTTCAGCGAGGCAGTAGTCACATCTTGCTTCTTTGGTGTCTGGACAAGATTGCAGAGGGAGCTTCCCTCTTCTCAGAATTCTCCTGTTCTCATTGACCCACCTCTACTTCCTGTCTGGTTGTTTCGAATATACTTCCTGCCTGGTTACTGGCCAATCAGTGTTTATTTAAAACATAATTGACAGAACATAGACAATTGTCCTGCACCAGCAACCAACTTTGGCTAAGGCCTAGTGTATCTGACAGACCATTTTTAGAGGCAGGAAAATTTTTAGAACCGTCTTACCCTGTCTTGGCAAGGTTTGGCAGTCTTTTTTTTTTGTATGTGTGTGTGTTCCTGCTTATCCAGTCCGGGCACCATGTATTTGTCAGTGGTCGAGGCATGGGCAGTTCCTTGCCCAAAGGCCAATTGTGCCACGAAGAAAACTAACTCTAATGGAGTGTCTTCGGTACTCAACATTCTCTCAGGAATAGATTGGTACTCTCAGGAGCAACTGTGTCTCACATCACAGAACCCTGAGCTATTTCAATGCCATGTTCTACAGATCCTTGAAGTGGTTGAAGATTACCTATTTAGGCAGAATACAATCTCTATGTATCTAAAGAACCTAATTAATCTGACTATATGTATAGCAAACATGAATAACATTAGGCCCATAAATACTTAATACCTGTATAACTTAAAGACTAAGACTTTATATCAGAATATTAAATAATCTGTAAACATCTGAGCAGTAAATAAAGAAAAAGACCTCACAATGTAAACAATGTATACGTATCTTGATCAGAGGTAGGACTATGTAATGTAATATGAAAATATATCCTAAAATTGTACCAATATACAAAATGTCTTAAACAGAGGTAGAAAGATGCATGCATATAATCTGACAAAATAACTTTGATTGGTGTATAAATATTATAAACAGAAATAACAAATATAATTTGAACTTGTATCAATAAATAAAAACTATACCAATGTAAATTATCCATAAATAATAGCTCACAAATATTTACTCTATTACCCACTATTATTATTATTAGTGTAAGTTCACACTAACTTATCTGCTATACAAATGCAAATCTGAAAAGAAGTCAAATTCTCACTATTTGCTGATGATATGATAGTTTACATAAGCAACCCCGAAAACTCTACCAAAAAGCTTCTGCAACTCATAAACACTGTCAGTACTGTAGCAGGATACAAGATTAACTCAAAAAAAATCAGTAGCCCTCCTGTACACAGATGATAAATGGGCTGAGAAAGAAATCAAAGAAACATCACCCTTCACAATAGCTACAAATAACAAAGTATCTCAGAGTGACTCTAACTAAACAAGTGGAAGACCTATATAACAAGAACTTTAAATCTTTGAAGAAAAAATTGAAGACACCTGAAAATGGAAAGATCTCCTATGCTCTTGGGTAGGTAGCATTAACATAGTAAAAATGACAATCTTACAAAAGCAATCTACAGATTCAATGCAATGCCCTTCAAAATTCAAACAAAATTCTTTACAGACCTTAAAGGAATAGTATTCAACTTCATGTGGAAAAGCAAAAAAAACCAGGATAGCCAAAACAATACTGTACAGTAAAGGAACTTCTGGAGGCTTCACAATCCCTGACTTCAAACTGTACTACAGAGCTACAGTACTGAAAACAGCCTGGTATTGGCATAAAAACAGACAGGAGGACCAATGGGATCGAATCAAAAACCCAGATATTAATTAATCAACATACCTACAAACACTTAATTTTTGACAAAGAAGCAAAAAATATGAAATGGACAAAAGAAAGAATATTTAACAAATGGTGCTGGCATTGCTGGATATCAACATGTAGAAGAATGAAAATAGACCCATATCTATCACCATGTACAAAACTTAAGTCCAAATGGATCAAAGACTTCAACATGAACCAAACCACACTGAACCTCATAGAAAAGAAAATGGGAAGTACACTTGAATGCATAGGCACAGGAGATCACTTCCTAAATATAACCCCAGTAGCACAGACAATGAGAGAAATAATTAATAAATTGGACCTCCTGAAACTGAGAAGCTTCTGTAAAGCAAAGAACATGGTCAACAAGACAAAACAGCAGACTAGAGAATGGGAAAAGATCATCACCAACCCCACATCAGGAGAGGGTTTATCTCAAAAATATACAAAGAACTCAAGAAATTGGTCATCAAAAGAAAAACTAATCCAGTAACAAAAAAAAAAAAAAGGAGTACAGACCTAAATAGAGAACTCTCAACAGAGGAATCTAAAATGGCTGAAAGACACTTAAAGAAATTTTCAATATCCTTAGCCATCAGTAAAATGCAAATAAAAACAACACTGAGATTCCATCTCACACCTGTAAGAATGGTCAAGATCAAAAACACTGATGACAACTGGAGAGGATGTGGGGTAAAACAAACACTCCTGTATTGGTGGTGGGAGTGCAAACTGGTACAGCCACTTTGGATATCAGTATGGCAATTTTTCAGAAAATTAGGAAACAACCTTCCTCAACACCCAGCAATACCACCTTTGAATATACCCAAAGGATGCTCAATCATACCACAAGGACATGTGCTTAACAGTATCATAGCAGCATTGTTTGTCATAGCCAGAATCTGGAAACAACCTAAATGTCCGTCGACTGAAGAATGGATAAGGAATATGTGGTACATTTACACAATGGAGTACTACACAGCTAAAAAATAATGACATCTTGAGAACTTCAGGCAAATGGATGGATCGAGAAAACATCATATTGAGGGAGGTAACTCAGACCCAGAAAAATAAATATCATATGTACTTACTCATAAGTGGCTTTTAGATATAAAGCAAAGAAAAGCAGCCTATAAATCAAAATCCCAGAGAACCTAGACAACAATGAGAACCCTAAGAGAGACATACATGGATCTAATCTACGTAGGAAGTAGGAAAAGACAAGATCTCCTGAGCAAATTGGGAGCATGGGGACCATGGAAGAGGGTAGAAGAAAAGAGGAGAGGAAGGGAGGGGAACAGAGAAAAATGCATAGTTCAATAATATCAATTTTTAAAAAGTTTAGAAAAACGCACTGGATGCGCTGTCATTATGTCCTAACTCATTTTTCAGCCCCAGGACCAAGCCCAACATCAGCCCCTCCTGGAGCTGTGGGGAAAGGAGGAAGTCCTAAGGTCTGATCCCTTTGTTCCTAGGAGAGCAGATCCCCTGGCCATTGTGCCTGAGGTGACTTAGTCTGAGCATCATCACTGGAGGCAACAGCTTTCAGATTTCAGGTCTTCATCTCCTTTCTTCTGTCCAGATGTCTGTCTGAAAGCCAGGCTCAGGAAGAAAATCATCCCGTCTTAGGAAGGGCCCTAGAAACAACAGAAACTGATCTAACACAGCCAATGTTTCTGTTTTGACAGGGACAATGGCTGTGTTATTGGTTTACTGGAGTCCTACAGCAGGGCAGAGTCCCAAGGCTCAGTGCCTGTCAGTCAAGGCTCCTGCACTCTCAGATCCATGGAACCATGCAGCAATACAGAGTTGATTTGATCCTGACCTGTCCAATGTACCATAATGTGCCCGTTAGGGAAGGACCAGGTATTCTCTGACCTCTAGGATTCCCTATCTACCTCTTCCTGGTGACTCTCACTGGCCACCCCTCTTAGTTTCCCTTCTTATGAGGAACACATGAGTACGTGATGGATTTAGAGGATCCTGATAGACAGCTTCTTAATTTTTCTGAATTTAAAAATCCAAGCACATTGGGTTTGCAATAGAGGGCATGATCTTCCCAAGACAAAAATCATAAAGTTTTTCTTAACCTGGAAAGTACAATACTGGAAATATTAGCCAATGTAGTTCATTAATGATTGCTCTTTTGAGTAAATCATTAACACTAAATTTAACGTCCCTTGTACACATGTAAATATATGTGTAGAGTGAAGGAGATCTTGTACCTCTACGCAGTCAGCTCTATTAGAAGAGCAGAGAGTCTCAGCAGCTGGATTGGCTCAGGCTGAGCTTCTCCCATGGCTCCTGCAGGTTTCCCAGCCTCCCTTCCTCTGTGTGTGTGTCTGCTGCTGGTCTCTGGCATTGCCCAGGCAGGCAGGCTGCTGGTGGTGCCCATGGACGGGAGCCACTGGTTCACCTGCAGTCGGTTGTGGAGAAGCTCATCCACAGAGGGCATGAGGTGGTAGTAGTTATGCCAGAGGTGCGTTGGCAACTGGGAAAAATCCCTAAATTTTATAGTGAAGACGTACTCAACTTCTCACACTCTGGAGGATCTGGGCCATAAGTTCAAGAATTATTCTCACACTCAATGGAACACTCCAGAACAATGTATACTTTTTTTAATGACAGGTTCAGCCAAAGTTTTTTTTATAAATTAATGTTTTCCCACTGTAGAAGTTTGTTTAATAACAAGAAGTTAGTGGAGTACTTGAAGCAGAGTTCTTTTGATGCTGTGTTTCTGAATCCTTTTGAGATCTGTGGCTTAACTGTTGCCAAGTATTTGTCGGACCCTTCAGTGATGTTTACAAGATATTTCTTTTGCCACCTTCTTGAAGAGGGCACCCAGTGTCCCAGTTCACTGTCTTATGTTCCTAGACTTTTCTCAAAACTATCAGACACCATGACTTTCAAGGAGAGAGTGTCGAACTTTGCTTTTTACATGGAAGAGCGTGCATTTTGCCACTATGTGTTTAAAAGTGCTACAGATATTGCCTCTGAAGTTCTCCAAATCCCAGTGACTATGGAAGACCTCTTCTTCCATTTGTCCTTGTGGTTGTTTCGCACCGACTTTGAGTTAGATTTCCCCAAACCTCTGATGCCGAACATGGTGTTCATTGGTGGGATCAACTGCCAAGAAAGAAAGCCACTTTCCAAGGTATGTTGTCTCTCTTTAGCAAATGAAGAGGGGCCTGGTTTCAGGCAATGAAAAGGAAATTCTTTACTGAGCTGTGATTTGCTGTTTGCTTCACTGCATAAAGAATTTCTTCCTGTGTTAGACAATTGTTTTGTGCCATTCACTAATTAGAAAGATATTTTTTATAGGTGCCCTATTGATTAGATGTGTATACCTGTGACATATTTGCATATACATTCTAAGCTACAGTCTAATTATATGTACATATTCCTTCCTATTTGTGTTTGGGGGTCAGGAAATTGGAAAGGTGAGGGGAGAAAAAACTTTCCTGAGGAGAAACAATGACAGTAATGATAGACATGTCATATGAAAACAGAAAGGAAGAGAACATATGGAGAATAAGGCTGGCTAGTGGAAGAGTGGAATTATCAGGAGTAAAATACAACATGCCTGAAAATTGCCATAACGACACTGAATACTTTATAGGCTGATTTAGAAAAGAAATTTAAGAAGACAAAAATAAATCTTGAAGTTACATGTTAAACTTTTTGGAGATGCTTATAAACACAACAAGTCATAAAGCAGCTCTCATTATTGGTCAGTTATACCCTATAGAGGTTCACATGCAGTTTTTCCATATTTCAAAAATTAGTGATATGATATGTAGGATGCAAGGTAGGTGAATTCTTTTTCAAAAAAAAAATAAAATATAATAAAATGAAACAAAACCCACCACATCAAAATGGACAAGAGAAGTAAACAGAAAAATAAGATCACAAAGAAAAGTCACAAGAATCAGAGATGTGCTTGTTACCACATTCAGGAGTCCCATGAAAGGAAAGTACGGGAAGCTATGGTGTCTGTTCAGAGGGCCTGGTGCAGACCCATGCAGGCCCTGTGCAGACTGCTTCAGCCTCGTCAGTTCATGTGAGCTTTGCTGAGTGATTTAGCAGGCCTTGTTCTTTGGGGGTCCTCCATTCCTTCTTTCTCCCCGACTCCTTCTGCCTCTCTTCCATGAGGTTCTCTGAGCTCTGACTGGAGGGATTTGATGGAGACATCTTACTGAGAGCTGTGTGTTCCAAGGTCTCTCTATATAATGTCTTGCTGTGGGTCTCTGTTTTCGCTCACATTGTTACATGAGGATTCTTCTCTGATGATGGCTGACTAAGCTACTGATCCATGAGTACAGCAGAATATCATTATGAGTCATGGTTACTCCTACAAGGTTTGTGCCTCGATTGCCGTATCATATTTTGTAGGCAAGACAGATTTTAGGTGAAAGGCTTTGAGGTTGGGCTGATGTGTCCTTTTCTCTTTTGGTAGCCTGCAGAGTACATTTTCATGTCATAGACAATAGAAAACGAGGGTGAAGTTTTGATGTAGGCACCTGCTCAACTGTTCATGTTCATTGAGTAAATGAGTTGTGGATGTTTTCTTCAGCAATAGGGTCTTGTTGTCAGTTTGTGGAGAGCAACTTATTTTGGTGACAGCCTCGGTTGTTTGGGAATTTCCATGGGACCCCTTGGAATGACCAACAACTGAATTGAATGAAAAGCATTCCCAAGAATAAAGCTTAGTTTGGTGACAATATATGGACATTAGCAGTTCCCTGTCCCTCTCTATTTGGAGATTTCTTTATGATTGCCTTCATATATTTATTACAGGAAGTTTCCAGTGCCCTGCACCAGGTTTCTATACTGCCACTCAAATGTTTTTCAGTTCTAGCTGTCTCTCCTCTCATAGCCACCCTCATCCCTCTGCCCTCTCCTTCCCACCTGAAACTTCTCTTTTCCATGCTCCACGCCACTCATAAAATGTATATTACTTTCCCCTCCCAGGAAGTCCATGAAAATAGACCCATATCTATCACCATGTACAAAACTCAAATCCAAATGGATCAAAGACCTCAACATAAAGCCAGCCACACTGAACCTTATGGAAGAGAAAGTAGGAAGTACACTTGAACGCATTGGCACAGGGAACTACTTACTAAATAGAACCCCAGCAGCACAGACACTGAGAGAAACAATTAATAAATGGGACCTCCTGAAACTGAAAAGCTTCAGTAAAGCAAAGGACACGGTCATCAAGACAAAACAACAGCCTACAGAATGGGAAAAGATCTTCACTAACCCCACATCAGACAGAGGTCTGATCTCCAAACTATACAAAGAACTCAAGAAATTGGACACCAAAAGATCACGTAATCCAATAAAAAAAAATGGAGTACAGACCTAAACAGAGAACTCTCAACAGAGGAAATGTTCCACATCCTTAGTCATCAGAGAAATGCAAATCAAAACAACTCTGAGATTCCATCTTACACCTGTAAGAATGGCCAAAATCAAAAACACTGATGACAACTTATGCTGGAGAGGTTGTGGGGAAAAGGGAACACTTCTGCATTGCTGGTGGATGTCAGTGTGGCGATTTCTCAGAAAATTAGGAAACAACCTTCCTCAAGACCCAGTAATACCACTTTTGGGTATATATCCAAAGGATGCTCAATTATGCCACAAGGACATGTACTCAACTATGTTCATAGCAGCTTTGTTTGTCATAGCCAGAAACTGGAAACCACCTAAATGCCCCTCCATCGAAGAAAGGATAAAAAAAATGTGGTACATTTACACAATGGAGTACTACACAGCAGAAAAAAATAATGACAGCTTGAATTTTGCAGGAAAATGGATGGAGCTAGAAAACATTATTTTGAGTGAGGTAACCCAGACATAGAAAGACAATTATCACATGTACTCACTCATAGGTTGTTTATAAGCATAAAGCAAAGAAAGCCAGCCTACAAAGCACAATCCCAGAGAACTTAGACAACAATACAGACACTAAGAGAGACTTACATAGATATAATCTACATGGGAAGTAGAAAGTATAAAAAGACAAGATCTCCTGAGTAAATTGGGAACATGGGGACCTTGGGGGAGGGTTAAAGGAGGGAGGGGAGAGGCAGGGAGGGGAGCAGAGAAAAATGTAGAGCTCAATAAATATCATGGGAAAAAAAGTACATACCAATTTAAAACATGAGACTGTTTTTGTGGTCTGGAATGAGATACAATGAACAGACAATTATACATTTTAACAACAGATATACGTGCATTTACACGCAGCTGAATTTAAGTTTTATGTACATAGAGTTAAATGAGAAGTGAGCAAAAGAAAGACGGCTGGGGGCAGGACCTTAGGTGGAGAGCCTGCTGTCAGTACTCTTTGGCTCGGGCAGAATCTCCGGCCTCCTCCCTTTGCTAAGCTCAAAGAAAATGGCGGCAGCCATGGTTGTCCATGTGGTGTGACTATTTACATTTAGCTGTCTGCTGGTAGAAGTTAGAAATATGGTTTGTTTTCCATAGCTGAAAATGTGAGAACGGCAAAAACCATAGAAATCCCATAAGCAACAAGCTGGATGTTTTTAGGCTAGTATGGGGGTTGATATTAAAGCCAAGCTGATTCTCGGCCCTTCACCTCAGGAACCAAGTCTGGGGAACCGCTCTGAGCGGCCTAGACAGCAAGGACCGAGAACCACTTACAAGAAGTCCAAAAGGAAAAACAAAAAGCAAACAAACAAACAAAAAAGAACCAAAAGATCTGAACAGCACAAAAGGACCACTCCAGGTGGTCTGCTCACATTTTTAGCTATGGGAAGCAATGAGGCAGAAAAATATTCAAGGGGCCCCAGGCCCCAAAAACAAATGCACCACTCAGTGAGTGCAGTGCTAAGGGAGAATTTGAGAAAGGGCAGTCATGTGAGAGGCACTAGCTCAAAAGGAAGCAGTGTCCAATGGGACCAGCGGCAGCAGTGGCAGAGATAGAATACAAGGAATAGAAGCAGAGAAAAAGGGAGATTACAGGTGTGGGGAAGGGGCTGCCCAGAGAAAGGACAAGCAAACGGTCTGGATATGCTGGTGGCAGGACACCAGCAATCCTGTTTGCTGGTAGAAATTGGAAAGGAGCTAATAGGGAACTTTACCATTTGCAGCATTGGAAGTGGTCAGAGTCCAGGGTCCCCACATGTCCTCAGCCAGCTTGACCATGGGTGGGAGGGAACATGGAGAGAGCCTGGCTAAGTCAGACACCAATGTTATTCTTTTTTTAAAGATATAAGGATGGTGGAAGACCGGTCCCACAAGGGGCAGCCTGTTCCATGAGGGGCAGCAATGGGTCCCCAAGGACTCGGTGAGTCCTCAAGGCCTTGGTGTGTCACCCTGGCAGGTGGGAGACTGCCATGGGTGAGAAACAGACAGATACATCATGCAGAGAGACTTTGGGAATAGAGTTTATTTAGTGGGTTATGGAGGGAAAAGGAAAGGGGGAAGAAGAGAAGGGAGAAGAAAAGAGGGAGAGGCAGAGAGATAGAAAGGAGGAGGAGGAGGAGAGAGAGAGAGAGCGCAGAAGTTATCTCTTCAGGAGCGAGACAAAAGTGAAGCACAGGCTGGTAGAGGTGGGAGAAACACTTGTCTCTGCAGACAAGGAAGGTTGGGGTTGGACTGAGCTTGTCTCTTAAAGGGAAAGGGTACCCAGGTGACAGATCAGGCCAGCAGAAAAAAACAGCTCGATGTAGAACTGCCTGATGCTTCTCAACAGAGAACACCACAATTTCCTTATAGCGAGCTGTCTTAATCCCGGATGTACAGGAAAAGGACTTGAAACCAATTCCTACCAGAAAAACCCACATGAGGGGTGGGTGACAGCAGCATTCCCTGTAACCACAAAGGGGAAACAAGCCCGCAGATCTAGCAGTGACCCAGAAGACAAATGCATGGATCTGTGGAGAGGTCCCTGGGTAACTGACAAGAAGCTTGACCAAGCTCTCAGCCTCTCCATAGAATATGGGCTGATTACAGCAATTGATGCATCAATGGGGACATTGTAACAGGAATGGTGGTCAGCTTCCTTTTACTCACTGGAGTGGTCTGTGCAGATGCTTGTCACCTTTATGTCAGCAATTCAGAGAACACACAGTGTTAGGAAGTGGAACAAGAATGCTACTGCACATGCGCCAAGACAGCAGCATTGATCATCTAACAGAGCTGTTTCTAACCACTGTCTGTGAGGAGGCTAAGGACCCTCCCCCTAGGCTTTGACCCAGCAGCAGGCAGCAAATCCCTAGGGAACACAGTCTGGTTTTGCTTTGAGACCTATTCTAGAAATGCAAGATTCTTTGAAATTTGCTTCCTTTGGTGAAAACTTTTGGACTCCTTAGGGTCAGGTATATTTCTTCGGAACTATTTCTAAATTCACATTGCCTGACTCAGCCCAATAAAATCATATCTGGAAAACAAGCAACGGTTTCTCATAATATTTGATCACTGCATACTGTACTCAAAGTAAATCATTGTCAGGGAGTGTTTCTTAGTGATGTGAATACACACCCTCCTGAGGGAGCAGATTTTACTCAGTCACACTTCCTCCTTTGTCAGAAGAGCTCAGATTCTCAGTGGCTGGATTGCCTCAGGCTGAGCTTCTCCCATGGCTCCTGCAGGTTTCCCAGCCTCCCTTCCTCTGTGTGTGTGTCTGCTGCTGGCCTGTGGCTTTGCCCAGGCAGGCAGGCTGCTGGTGGTGCCCATGGACGGGAGCCACTGGTTCACCATGCAGTCGGTTGTGGAGAAGCTCATCCACAAAGGACATGAGGTGGTGGCAGTTGTGCCCGAGGTGAGTTGGCAACTGGGAAAATCCCTGAATTTTACAGTGAAGACATACTCAACTTCTCACACCATAGAGGATTTTAACAGGGAGTTCAAGTATTTTTCTGATACTCAATGGAAAACTCCAGAACAAAGTATGCTTTCTATAATATCAGGCTCAGGCAAAAATTTCTATGAATTAATGTTTTCAAACTGTAGGAGTTTGTTTAACGACAAGAAGTTAGTGGAGCACTTGAAGCAGAGTTCTTTCGATGCTGTGTTTCTGGATCCCTTCGATGTGTGCGGCTTGACTGTTGCCAAGTACTTGTCGCTCCCGTCCGTGGTCTTTGGAAGAGTTATATTT
Organism: Ondatra zibethicus; assembly: GCA_004026605.1. Taxonomy (NCBI): domain Eukaryota; kingdom Metazoa; phylum Chordata; class Mammalia; order Rodentia; family Cricetidae; genus Ondatra; species Ondatra zibethicus. Next base: position 20,703 of record PVIU01023408.1, read on the forward strand.
TGCTACTATCTTGAAGAGGGCACTCAGTGCCCTAGACCCCTCTCTTACGTTCCCAGGATGTTCTTGAAATTCACAGACACCATGACTTTTATGGAGAGAGTGTGGAACCACATCACCTATATGGGGGAGCGTGCATTTTGCCACCGTTTTTACAAAACTGCTACAGATATTGCCTCTGAAGTTCTCCAGACCCCAGTGACTATGGAAGACCTCTTCAGTCAAGTGTCCATTTGGCTGTTACGCACTGACTTTGTGCTGGAGTTCCCTATACCTGTGATGCCCAACATAGTCTACATTGGTGGGATCAACTGCCACCAGGGAAAGTCACTTTCCAAGGTATGCTATCTCTCCTTTAGCACATGAAGAGAGCCTTTGGTTTGGCCAAGAAGAGATAAATTCTTTACTGAGCTGTGATTTATCGTTTACCTCACTGCATATGGAATTTCTTCCTGGTTTAGAGAATTGTTTTGTGCCAATTCACCAATTAGGAAACAAATAATTATTGGTGCCCTTTTGATATGGCTGTGTATACCTGTGAGGATATTGCATATACATTCAAAGCTACAATCTAAGTTTAACTATGTATGTATGCCTTCCTCTGTGTGTATGGCAAGGTCATGAAATTAGAAAGGAAAGGGACAAAGAAAATTTTCCTTAGGAGAAACAAAACCAGTAAGTAATGAGAGACATACCACAGGAAGACAGAAAGGGGGAATGTCCAGGGGTAGGAAGAGGACATACAGAGAGGGCAAGGCAGGGAAGCGGGAGAATGGAATAAACAGAAAAGACAAAACATCTGAGAAATGCCAGAATGCCACTGTATGACAACTTTCAAAAAAAATGGCTTAAAGAGACCCCCAAAAAACCTTCAATGTACATTTTACTGCTTTTTGGAGATGTTTAAAAAACGCGTCAAGCATGGAAGACGTCATCATTGTTTGTGGGCTGCATTCTTTGGGGTGCACACGCCGCTTCTCCGCATTTCAAGAGTCACTGATATGATACAGAGGATGCAAAGCCGGTGCATTTTCTCAAACAAAATAAAATGTAATCAGAGAAAAGAAACCACCAGACAAAATTGGACAATAGAAGCCAACACAAGAGTAAGAGTGCCAAGGGAAGGGACAAGAATCAGGGACTCACTTGTTAGCACGTTTAGGAGTCCCACAGATTTCTGCATGGGAGTCAGGGGGTGGTAGTGCAGGCCTTTAATCCCAGCACTTGTCAGGCAGAGGCAGGTGGATCTCTGTGGGTTCGAGGCCAGTCAGGCCTACCAGAACTAGTTCCAGGACATCTAGGACTTTACACAGAGAAACCCTGTCTTGAAAAACCAAAATAAATGAATAAAGGAATAAATAAATAAATAAGTAAATAAACAACTGACTAGACGGGAAGCTATGGTGTCTGTTCAGAGGGCCTGGTGCAGATCCATGCAGGCCCTGTGCAGACTGCTTCAGCCTCGTCAGTTCATGTGAGCTTTGCTGAGTTATTATAGCAGGCCTTGTTCTCTGGGGGTCCTCCATTCCTTCTTTCTCCCCAACTCCTTCTACCTCTCTTCCATGAGGTTCCCTGAGCTCTGACTGGAGACATGTGATGGAGACATCTCACTGAGAGCTGTGTGTTCCAAGGTCTCTCTATGTAATGTCTGGCTGTGAGTCTCTATTTTCGCTCACATTGTTACACGAGGATTCTTCTCTGATGATGGCTGACTAAGCTACTGATCCATGAGTACAGCAGAATATCATTATGAGTCATTTAATTGTTACTTCCCCCCACCTAGAACAGGAATACTTGGTTTTATCCTAACTGTCTGATTTTCTGGACACCAAAGCAGTGTGAGGTAAGGGTTCCATCTCACGGAAATGAATGCAAAATTAAATTTATGCTCTGGTAATGCTGAAGCATGTATGGGCAGCCCATATACGGAGGTTCCGTTGAGCTTGTCTGTTTTCATGATCTAGTTGATGAGGATGACTGACCAGGCAGTATCCAACTCATGGAGTGGGCCTTAATTCAAATCAGACATCGGTTGGTTACTCCCACGAGGTTTGTGTCTCCATTGTCCTAGCGTATTTTGTAGGCAAGACAGATTATAGGTGCGATTCTGCCTAAACTGAGTATTTCTCTGATCCACCCCCCCCCAATATATCAAGCCTGGCTCCTTCTCTAAAGTATGCAGAATTAGAAATGTAACTGTCAGGGTGGAACTGTAGTATAACCTTTAAGGTTGAGAGGAACTTTTTTTTTTTAACTTCCCCAGCCAAGTAGTACTAACTCCCCCTGTTCTTGGACCTGAGAAGGAGGGAGGCCCTATACCTAGATTGAGTTATTGGCCAGCTTTTCTCTAGATTATTATAGCTTTTGCTTGGTTTCTCCTACAAGAGCAATAGAGGTGGTAGTCTCTTAGTGTGACAGCCAAGGGGTAGTATATTTTTAATTAATTATTTTTATTTTATCCTCATTGGTGTTTTGCCTACATGTATATCTGTATGAGGGTGTGAGAAGCCCTGGAATGGGAGTTACAAACCCGTGTGAGCTACAACATGGATGCTGAGAATTGAACCCCGGCCTCTGAAAGAGTAGCCAGTGCTTCCAACTACGAGTCATCATTCTAGCCCACATCCCACCATTTTAATATTTTTCCAGAGTTCAACTTCTATTTTCATTATTAAAGGATAAAACTTTGTTCATCTGAGGTCCAGAGCCTGGAAGCAACAGTCTAAGGACTGAGATAGCTTTGAACCTCCTCTCCTGATAAAGAAGTCAAGTGGCTCAACATCAGGGATGGCCGTTGGAGTGGGCATATGTGGCAGGCACACTGAGGTATCACTGAGACACACAGGCTAGTCTCTATGGTCTCTGCCTTTTTGTTTCTGTCCTACTCTAGGTGGAATAGACAAGCAATTGTCACTCTACTTCCTAAAGTGAGCTTTCTGGAAAGGGTCTTGGAAGATTAGGGAACCTTCATGAGTGCCTCTGGTTTCTCATTTTCTTATTGACATCATAGGCCTGAGACAGTCACCCCTTGTGTGCTGTGCTGTGCTGTGTGAATGGTGGATGCAGCGAGGGAGAGGCACATTTGCAGTGAATGACCTTATGCTTGTTATTTGGACTATGTTCAGATCTACAAACCATTTAGAGATGTCAGGCCTGTTTCTATCCAGGGAAAGGCATGAATTTATACTGCAAAAACAAAAAATTCTTAAAAATGGTTTTTAACCATACAAATCACAATCTCAGAGAATCTAGACAACAATGAGGACACTAAGAGAGACATACATGGATGTAATCTACATGGGAAGTAGAAAAAGCCAGTATCTCCTGAGTAAATTGGGAGCATGAGGACCGTGGGAGAGGGTAGAAAGAAAGGGGAGAGGAAGGGAGGGGAACAGAGAAAAATGCATAGATCAATAAAATCAATTTAAGAAAAGTTTTAAAAACACACACTGGATCCACTGTCATTAAGTCCTGACTCAGTTTTCCTGACCAAGCCCAACAGCAGCCCCTCTTGGAGCTGTGGGGAAAGGAGGAAGTCCTAAGGTCTGATCCCTTTGTTCCTAGGAAAGCAGACCCCCTGGCCATTGTGCCTGAGGTGACTTAGTCTGAGCATCATCATTGGAGGCAACAGCTTTCAGATTTCAGGTCTTCATCTTCTGTCTTCTGTCCAGATGTCTGTCTGAAAGCCAGGCTCAGGAAGAAAATCATCCTGTCTTAGGAAGGGCCCTAGAAACAACAGAAACTGATCTGACACTGCCAATGCTTACGTTTTGACAGGGACAATTGGTTGTGCTATTGTTTACTGGAGTTCTACAGCAGGGCAGAGTCCCAAGGCTCAGTGCCTGTCAGTCAAGACTCCTGCACCCTCAGATCCATGGAACCATGCAGCAATACAGAATTGATTTGATCCTGACCTGTCCAATGTACCATAATGTGCCCTTTAGGGAAGGACCAGCTTTCCCTGACCTTTCTTGGTGACTCTCACTGGCCACCCCTCTTAGTTTCCCTTCTTATGAGGAACACATGAGCATGTGGTGGATTTAGAGGATCCTGATAGACAGCTTCTTTATTTTTCTGAAATTAAAATTCCAAGCACATTGTGTCATAATTCTTTCAAAACTGGGTTAGCAATAGAGGGCATGATCTTCCCAAGACAAAAATCATAAACTTTTTTTTTAACCTGGAAAGCAGAAAAGTAGTAATTTTAGCTAATGTAGTTCATTAATGATTGCTCTTTTGAGTAAATCATTAACACTAAATTTAACGTCCCTTGTAAACATGTAAATATATGTGTCGAGTGAAGGAGATCTTATACCTCTACTCAGCCAGCTCTATTAGAAAAACAGAGAGTCTCAGCAGCTGGATTGGCTCAGGCTGAGCTTCTCCCATGGCTCCTGCAGGTTTCCCAGCCTCCCTTCCTCTGTGTGTGTGTCTGCTGCTGGCCTGTGGCTTTGCCCAGGCAGGCAGGCTGCTGGTGGTGCCCATGGACGGGAGCCACTGGTTCACCATGCAGTCGGTTGTGGAGAAGCTCATCCACAGAGGGCATGCGGTGGTGGCAGTTGTGCCCGAGGTGAGTTGGCAACTGGGAAAATCCCTGAATTTTTCAATGAAGACGTACTCAACTTCTCGCACTCTGGATGATCTGGACCATAAGTTTAAGTATTTTTCTCACCCTCAATGGAAAACTCCAGAACAAAGTATACTTTCTTTAATGACAGGCGTATATAAACAATGCATCATTTTATATATACTTTATTAAAATAATGTCTAGTTACCTTGTACTTTGCTTGGTAATAGATTACTGAGCCGGGAGCTTGCAGATTTGCTGTGCTTGGATGAACTGTATTGTCTTCTTAATGAGGATTATTCAGCAATATTGGTAGTATCACCCCTCACTGACTCTGCTTTGGTGCTCCATACATTAATCATATTGTTTCTCATCAATGGCATCTGGAAACTGTGTAAGGCAATGGGATTACATGCAACAACACAGGCCTTTTGTGTGTTTTTTCTACGCTGGCCCACTATAGTTCTTCTAATACCTGTGGCCATGCTTTGTTCCCCAGGCATTTGAGGATTCAGCTTCCTGTTTTAGTTTTTCTCAAGTGACTTTTTTGGGATATGTATACCTCTGTACAGTAGCCTATAATTCTGGAAGGACCAAATAGTGACAACCTCAAAGAGCCAGAGCTCATGTTGACTTCTCTACCTGGATGGGCCCTCTGCCTTTGCCTTGTTATCAGGGGTTATCACTACTGTCTAGTGACAACTCTGTAGAAATGGCTGACTGGGCGTCACAGTAGCTTCTGGTCCAGCGAGTCACAGGTTATCTTCTCTGTTCAGGAAAATTCTCACATTGTTTCTGAATCTGAGCAATGTTGTGGACTAGTTTCTAAGGTTAGAGTATCCTGCTCAGAACCAGATCTCCAGAGCACCATCCCTGCACAGGAGCAGACACTGTCTATGCACAGCTGATTGCCTCTGTTCTGTGGCAGAGCTGTAGGGTGCGTTTCTGCCTAATTGGGTGTTTTTCTGATTTCCCAATTAAATAAAGCCTGGGTCCTTCTCTAAAGTATGCAGAGGTGGGAATTTAACTGTTAGGGTGGAGCTGTTGTACAACGTTACAAGTTCCTGAGATCCACTGTTTGACTTCTCCAACCAAAGAGGACTAACTCCCCCAGTTCTGGAAACTGTGAAGGAGGGAGGCCTAAACCATTTCTAGACTGTTATAACTGTTGCCTGGTTTCTCTTATTGGAGCTACAGTGGTAGTCTCTTAGTACTATGGTCAGGGGGCAGTACTTTTTTTTAATAAATTATTTTTATGTTATATTTTTTGCTGTTTTGCCTGCACATATGTCTGTGTGATTGTGTCAGAAGCCCTGAAATTGGAGTTGCAGACAGGTGTGAGCTGCCACATGGATGCTGGGAATTGAAGTATGATGGTCTCCTTTGCGACTAAAACAAATATATGGATTGTTCTGTATCTGTGAAGAAAGCCATTGGTTCATTATAGTCAACACATTGAATATGTATGTTACTTCAGTACTATGGACACTTCAGTGATATCAATTCATCTAATCAGGAGCACAGACTATATTTTTTTTTGTTGTTTGTTTCCATTTTTGTATCGTCTTCAAGATTTTTTTCAGTGTTTTTAAATTTTCAATCTCGGAGCAGAGCGGGCAACCCTCAGTAGGCCTGCCCTTGGGACTGGGAACCTTGCCCAACCAGCTTCTGCGGAGTCATCTGGACCCTGGTGAGTGGACCCCAGCCCGTCCCCGGGGCCTTCTGACCACTTGGGGCTCCCCTCTGCTGGCTTTGCTGCTTGTCCCAACCCTGCTCGTCCCCAGGCATCCCTTCTCATCTGCGTGGTCCCGGCTGCACCCGAGCTCGGCCTACCTGGGCTGAGGCTTTTGGGGAGGGGCGAGTCCCCTGCTAGGGGGCCTCCTTTGTCCCACGGAGCCGAGCCGAGCATGGGCAACCCTCAGTAGGCCTGCCCTTGGGACCGGGAACCTCGCCCAACCAGCTTCCACGGATTCATCTGGACCCTGACCCCGGGAGCCAAGCGGAGCCGAACGGAGCAGAGCGGGCAACTCTCAGAAGAGATGGGCAGGCGCCAATCAAAGAATTCGTCCAACAACCTGAAAAGCAACATGATAACACCAGAATCCACCGATTATGGAACAGGAAAGCCTGAGCAACCTATCCCAGATGAAGTAGAAGAAATTGACTTTAAACGTAGCTTTATGAAAATTATAGAGTCCTTTAAAGAAGAG